>JACCPG010006350.1:0-23183 GCA_016069955.1 Drepana arcuata | reverse complement strand
GACCTCCTGTAATAGATCAAAGTACCACCGAGGGCGGATCGAGATCTATCATTGCGAACTACGCAGTAGTTTGCAATTCTAGGGTCTCGGTGTGATGGTTTCAAGAAGGTTTCCTGCACTAAGAAAACGTCGATATTGTTGTCGCGGAGGAACGCGGCGGTCTCTTCCTTTTGGCTGTGAATGCCGTTGGCATTAAAGTAGCCAATTGAAAGTGATCGGGGTTTGATTCTGCTGCTTACGTTTGAGTCCATTATTGGTTGGACGAGAAGGCAGCCAGGGACTCCGATACATCGGCGTAGTCGCCGAGCACCTTGAGGAGGGCCAGAGGGTCCTTCCGGACGGCCCTGAGGCTTCGTGCCATCTCGTTAACCCGTGAGAGGTTGACGGTGGAGAAAAGATCCGCCAGGAATGCCATGTTGGCGGAGGTTTCAGAGGGGAAGGAAGTGGGCTGGACCGCCTGGGGTCTACGAGGGGGATAAGCAGCCTGGGGCTGGGGCTGTTGGGGTTTGGCGGTGGAGAGCGACGGCAGAGGTGTAATCTGCGGGCTCGGGGCCGCTGAGGGGACAGGGGGGGACGCTTGTGGGAGGGGTGGAAAGTCCCTCGGAGGGAGGGCTCTCCACGGAGAAGGTCGAGGTGGGGCGGGTTGCGCGGGGGGGGCGTTACGCCATTCGCGGGCCGCCGCCCTCTTGACCACGACCGGTCTGGGCTTGGGGGCTTTGGGACAGCCCCTGTAATTGGCTGGGTGGCCTTCCTGGCGGCAAAGCACGCAACTAGGGGGCGAGTCGGCGAGTGTGCGGTCCTTAGGGCGCGAGCAGTCGCTCGTCCCATGATCACCCAGGCACTTGACGCACCTGGGTTTCGCGTTGCAGTTACGCGAAGCGTGCCCGTATAGTTGGCAGTTGTGGCACTGCCCTATAGGGCCACCCTTGTGGGGAGTTTCCACCCTTATGCCAGACAGGTGGCATAGGGTTTTAATCTTAAAGACGGCTTTGCCATCGGGGGAGTTCTCGCAGATGGCGAGAACCATGTTAAATGCCTCTCCGGCATTTTGTCGGTGCATGCGGTGCACCTCCTTCACCGCGACATTCTGAGCCTTCAGATCATCTTTGATCGACTCGGTATCGATTTCGCGTGGGACGCCGCGAATGACGACCCGGAGTAAACGGTCCTCCGGCAGGTCATAAGTGTGGTATTCTACACTTCTGGCCTGCAGGAGCTTGGTGAAGGCTCGGAATTCGGTCGAATTCGGGAGGTGCACCTTAATGCCTTCGGCTGTGGCCGTGGCCCGGGTGAAGGAGATACGGTTGGTTTTACACCAACCGGAGATTTCCGTCCACTTGGACTTAGTGTGGACGAAAACGGGGGGGCAAGAGCGCTCCTTCGTCGAGGAGGGCCGCGTGGGTCGCGGGACGGGGGAGAGCCGGCTAGCCTGAGTGGCTTCGGCTTCCGGAGAGGCGAGGGCGGGGGAGGGGGGTGCCGAGGACGAGGCTACCGGGGAGGGCTGTGCGGCGGGCACGGGCACGGTCTTGGGGGCTTTAGTGGGGGGGGAGGGTGAGGTTGAGGCCTCCTTCTTTTTAGCGCGTCTGGCGCGCTTCTTGGAGCCCGTGACGGGCGTAAATTCGTCCGAGGAGCCCTCGGACGACTCGGATTGTAATGACCCCATTTCGGAGTCCACAATGACAGATTCGGGGGACAAGGGGGAGTCCTGAGACTTATTGGCCTCGTTGGTGACGGCTATGATTGCGCTCTTGTCCAGCGCTGCTGTCGCCTCGGCAGTGGGGGTACCCGCGTTTATATCGCGGGTGTATTCGTCATATTGACGTCGGGGGGTGGGCACGGCGTCTAAGAGCCGCGCGAGAAAAGCCAGTGAGGCTTGGGGGTCCATAATTGTGGACATGGTGGATAAAGACTTGGGAGGGCAAGGCGGTAAGGGAAACGTGTTTCGGGGCGCGGTCGCCCAGGGGAAGAAACACGTAAAGAAACCCCTGGTGACTTAAACGTTAGAGACCCGATCCCCGGGGGGTTGACCCGGGGGTGTGTACTGAACCCTCCCTGTCGGGTGTAGACAGGGAGGTGAGGGTGCCTATGGTGTGAGCCCTAAGCTTGTATTCCCGCTGCCAATCTTATTGTGCAGCGGGTCCCTGACAGTTCCGGTGTAGAGAGCACTAGTCCGTGGACAGTGCCCAAACTAACACCGGAGGATAGGAGGTAAGGAATAGGTAGGGTGGGCGGTAGGTGATGACCAGGCGCGACTAGGGTAGACCCCAAGGCCGGTGAACCTGGTCCCGTCCGTTTGTAGCCTTACCCTGAAGGGGCAAGGCTAAGAGCGCAACGGGGCAGCGCCCCACTCGGTTTCGTTTGCACCGTTTGGTTTCCACCGAATGACCACGAAACTGTGGATTTTCCCAGAAGGGGACAAATATTATTGTCGAGAAACAAGAATTGTGATTGTTGTTGCCTTGAAAAGGCGACCAACAATCACCACGTGCGGTGCGTAGCGGCTAGCTAACGCGTGGCGATTTGCGTAGCGGCGGGTGTGGCTTCTGCCGGTCGTAGCGGGCGCAGAGCGCGGGAGCGGTGGGAGCACACGTCTGCTCGGTACGGCGGCCGGAGCGAGAATCGCCTGCATCGTTTTTTTTTTTTTTTTTTTTTTTTTTGTATTGTCTCTCGTAGCGTGAGTTCCGGGAACTTTTGCTACTTAACCGGTCAATGGCGAGACCTAGGCCTCCAGCCAGGCAATTTATTTCTAAGCAACACAGCTAAGGGCACCCCCTGTGGGGTACGAACCTCGGCTTAGGGCGTTGCTGGATCGCGAGCAAGGGAGCTGGGCTGGACTGGTAATTTTATTTATATATTATTTGGGGGCGGGATTTGCGCGTCTGGCTCGGCGCGGGCCGGCGTTTGGGGAGGAGGTCGGGGGGGAACATTACGGCTTATTCGCGTCGAGCCTCGCCGGCGAGGACGGAACAGTGGTCGGTTGTGTGTAGTGTTGGTATGTTTTTGTCGTGCGTCCTGGAGGATCGTTATGTCGTCATCCGATTCGATGACGGCATGTCTTAGACGCCTTATCTTCGAGATAAGGGAAGGAGTGTATCGGGCGGCCGATACGACGAGGGGGTTGGGGTGATTTACAGCAGAATCGAAATGACGTTTGGACAGTTTTTTCAAAAACTGTTTTATAGTTGGGACTTTGAGGTCAACGTGGAGTTGACTATTACGCATGTACCACGGGGCACCTGTGGCTCTCCGGAGAAACCGGCTTTGGAGCACTTGCAGGGGGTTGAGTGTTGACTTGCTAGTGTGTGCGAACACTACACCCGCATATGTTATGATTGGTCGAATGCACGTCGTGTAAATCCTCACCTTGGATTTCAATGAGAGTTTACTTCGTGCATTCAACATGCTGTGAAGTCTACCGAGCGCGAAGGCGGCTCGCGCGCGTACCGCTTTTACGTGGTGACGGAAAGAAAGGCGTTGATCGAGGATCACACCCAGGTATTTGGCTTTTTCTTCCCATGGAATGGGTCTGCCGAAGAGGGTGATGGGGGCTACCCGTGGGCGTTCGAGGCCTTTCCAGAATAGAATGGCTGCGCTTTTGGTGGGGTTCACTTCAATTCTCCATTTCCGGAACCACCGCCCCAGGGCTGTGACCGCGGATTGGAGGTTGTCGTGAATTCCCTCGGGAGTTCTACCTTTGTGGTAGATAGCCGTATCATCGGCGAATAGAGCGCTTTTAACTCGTCTATGGAGGGGAATGTCGCTGGTATAAAGCGTGAATAGGAGTGGCGAGAGCACAGAGCCTTGCGGGACTCCTGCTCGTATGGGATGGGGGGAAGAGAGTGTGCCCTCGACTCTGTAGCGGAAGGAGCGGTTCGACAAAAAGTCCCGTACTATACGTACTAGACGGTCCGGCACGCCCAACTGGTACAGCTTGTATATTAAGCCGTTGTGCCAGACCTTGTCGAATGCCTTCGCCACGTCGAAGAGGAGCATACCCGTGTTAAAACCGAATTGGAAGCCGCTACTGACGTCTTCCACCATACGGTGGACTTGTTGGACACAAGAGTGTTTGGTTCGAAAACCGAACTGTTGGTCAGGTATGACTTTCTTAGAGTCTGCAAAACTCTTTAATCTATTGTAAATAAGTCTCTCGTAAATCTTGCCAAGGACGTTGAGGAGACTGATGGGGCGATAACTAGAGGCTTCGGTCTTGGGTTTCCCTGGCTTGGGAATACCTATAACCGTTGCACTTTTCCAGGATTGGGGGAAAAAGTTGTTGCTCAGTGCTGCATTGAAGATGGCAGGGAGCAAAACTATGAGATAAGGGGAGAAGAGTTTGATAACTCTGTTAGCGATCCCGTCGGGACCTGGGGCTTTCCTGGGGTGAAGATCCTTGATCACTTTCCGGACTTCGTCCACCGTGATTGGGGCGATAGGGTGGTCTGGGTGTTCGGAGGGTAGGTGGGATAGTTTGCTTTCGACCTCGGCGTCTACCTTCTTGAGGTGGCGCTGATCTACTGGCAAGGTGCTGGGCGTACATTGAGCCTCGAGACTGTCGGCCAGGCACTCGGACTTCTCGTCGTCGTCAAAGGCGGGCCCTTGATTTGGACGAGTGAGTGGAGGCATGGACGAGATTTTGTCTGATTTAAGTTTCCGTTGGAGATGCCAAAAGGCCAAGTGACTCGGTTCAAGTTCCCCTAGGAACTTATTCCAGCGAGCGTCTCGCAGGTCTTTCATGCGGTATCTCAGCTTGCGCTGGAGTGACCTCAGAAAGGTGCGGTTCGCTTCAGTCGGGTGAGCTCTATGCGCTCGAAGAGCGGCGTTCTTTTCCGCCACCAGTTCACGCACGTCGTCGGGAAGTTTCCAGCGATGGTCTTCCATCACCGGAACTTGTCGTGAACAGGCGTCCACGGCTGACTGTACGTGAGCTGTGAGGGAATCGACCGACTTTTGAGTGTCGGCTGCCGACTCTATGAGGGGCGGGATACTATCTAAGTGAACAGATGAAGAGGACTTGAGGAGTTCCTCCAGTTTTCTCCAGTCTGTTATCTTTTTCTGAGGTGGGGACTGACCTGAGTCCGGGGGGCCGAGTCGGGGGGAGAGCGCTAAGGTCACAGGTCGGTGGTCGGAATCTAACTCGTCGTGCGACCTCAACGAGTGCAAACGGAGGTTTACATTCTTGAGGATCGCAATGTCTAGTACGTCCGGTCGGTGGTTGATATTCTCGGGATGGTGGGTGGGGTGCATAGGCGCAATGACGTCGAATTGGAGGAGCCCGCTGAGGTCCTCCAATTGGCGTCCTCTGTTATTTCGTGAGTGGCTGTTCCAAGCATCGCTCTTGGCATTCAGGTCACCCGCGATAATAACCGAGCTACTGAGGTTGATGAGGGCTTTGATATCCGCTTTGATATCGGCCGTCGAGTTAACTGGGGAACAGTACGCAGAGACTATCGTGATCGGCTGATGGCCGGTCATTCCTAATCGACAGATTGAGGTCTCAATGTGGGAGAGGGTTGGCGGTTGGATCGGAATACAGTGCAGGGACCTCTTGTAATAGATCAAAGTACCACCGAGGGCGGATCGAGATCTATCATTGCGAACCACGCAGTAGTTTGCAATTCTAGGGTCTCGGTGTGATGGTTTCAAGAAGGTTTCCTGCACTAAGAAAACGTCGATATTGTTGTCGCGGAGGAACGCGGCGATCTCTTCCTTTTGGCTGTGAATGCCGTTGGCATTAAAGTAGCCAATTGAAAGTGATCGGGGTTTGATTCTGCTGCTTACGTTTGAGTCCATTATTGGTTGGACGAGAAGGTAGCCAGGGACTCTGATACATCGGCGTAGTCGCCGAGGACCTTGAGGAGGGCCAGAGGGTCCTTACGGACGGCCCTGAGGCTTCGTGCCATCTCGTTAACCCTTGAGAGGTTGACGGTGGAGAAAAGATCCGCCAGGAATGCCATGTTGGCGGAGGTTTCAGAGGGGGAGGAAGTGGGCTGGACCGCCTGGGGTCTACGAGGGGGATAAGCAGCCTGGGGCTGGGGCTGTTGGGGTTTGGCGGTGGAGAGCGACGGCAGAGGTGTAATCTGCGGGCTCGGGGCCGCTGAGGGGACAGGGGGGGACGCTTGAGGGAGGGGTGGAAAGTCCCTCGGAGGGAGGGCCCTCCACGGGGAAGGTCGAGGTGGGGCGGGTTGCGCGGGGGGGGCGTTACGCCATTCGCGGGCCGCCGCCCTCTTGACCACGATCGGTCTGGGCTTGGGGGCTTTGGGACAGCCCCTGTAATTGGCCGGGTGGCCTTCCTGGCGGCAAAGCACGCAACTAGGAGGCGAGTCGGCGAGTGTGCGATCCTTAGGGCGCGAGCAGTCGCTCGTCCCATGATCACCCAGGCACTTAACGCACCTGGGTTTTGCGTTACAGGACTCGCCATCTGTCACGTTGGCACCTAATATACCTCTGGCGGAAAGTGGGTGTGTGGGTATTACCTATACACCTCTGCCTACCCCTTCGGGGACCCTTGTGGGAAGGCGTGAGGATATATTATTATTATTATATATATATATATATATATATATATGTATATATGTATGTATGTATGTATGTATGTATGTATGTATGTATGTATGTCGTCTACTGTAATTATAATTATGATTGTTGATAAATTTTTAACATGCCGCCATAGAAACATTTTGTAGGAGTACAATTGAAAGTTATTGCGGCCCTGAAAAGGGCCTTTTGTTTGATGCATTGCATTAGCCATGCATGCGCATACTACTATACTACACGCAGCGTACGTACGACGACGCACGGTGCGAGTGTAGTGTAGTGTAGTGTAGTGTTCACACGCCTTAAGCTTTCTTTTCGGTCTTCTTGGGCAGGAGCACGGCCTGGATGTTGGGCAGTACACCTCCCTGGGCGATGGTTACGCCCGAGAGGAGTTTGTTCAACTCCTCGTCGTTGCGGATCGCCAACTGGAGATGTCTCGGAATGATCCTTGTCTTTTTGTTGTCCCTGGCGGCGTTTCCGGCCAATTCGAGAACTTCAGCGGCTAGATATTCCATAACAGCAGCTAAATATACGGGAGCGCCGGCACCGACGCGCTCAGCGTAATTACCGTTACGCAGCAATCTGTGTATACGACCCACGGGGAACTGAAGACCGGCGCGATTCGAGCGAGACTTCGCCTTCCCCTTCACTTTGCCTCCTTTGCCGCGTCCAGACATGTTATTTATTTGATTAAAACGAAACGAAACTGACGAACGTACGCACGGGCGAGCGGCGCGTGCGGATGCTACAGATATAGTAAAAACATCGCAGCGAGTCACCGCATATTTATGTTTTTTGCCTTGGTCACAACTAGCGCTAGTCTGTACGAGCGCGAGCGAGCGAGCGAGCGAGTGAAACGGAACAGATCTACTATGTCTCTGTCTCAGTACTCAGTGGCGGGAGTCGGGCGTTCGGGCGGGCGGGCTCTGTAGCTGTACAACAGCAGAAACAAAGAAAGAATGAAAGAAAGAAATTTGTGCTAGTTGAAACAGTCGCTAGTTGTGATACCAACATTTGGTTATAGGGCATAAAAAAAAAAAGGGGAAAAAAAAAAAAAAAAAAAAAAAAAAAAAAAAAAAAAAAAAAAAAAAACATTCCACACAAGAGACAGGAGATTCTCGCTCCGGCCGCCGTACCGAGCAGACGTGTGCTCCCACCGCTCCCGCGCTCTGCGCCCGCTACGACCGGCAGAAGCCACACCCGCCGCTACGCAAATCGCCACGCGGTAGCCGCACGTGGTGATTGTTGGTCGCCTTTTTCAAGGCAACAACAATCACAATTTCTGTTTCTCGACAATAATATTTGGCCCCCTCTGGGAAAATCCACAGTTTCGTGGTCACTCGGTGGAAACCAAACGGTGCCAACGAAACCGAGTGGGGCGCTGCCCCGTTGCGCTCTTAGCCTTGCCCCTTCAGGGTAAGGCTACAAACGGACGGGACCAGGTTCACCAGCCTTGGGGTCTACCCTAGTCGCGCCTGGTCATCACCCACCGCCCACCCTACCTATTCCTTACCTCCTATCCTCCGGTGTTAGTTTGGGCACTGTCCACGGACTAGTGCTCTCTACACCGGAACTGTCAGGGACCCGCTGCACAATAAGACTGGCAGCGGGAATACAAGCTTAGGGCTCACACCATAGGCACACTCACCTCCCTGTCTACACCCGACAGGGAGGGTTCAGCACACACCCCCGGGTCAACCCCCCGGGGATCGGGCCCTTTTATAATAGTTTTGAAGTCACCAGGGGTTTCTTTGTGAGTTCTTCCCCTGGGGACCGCGCCCCGAACTCACCTCCCTCGCCCATAAAATGTCTCCCCCTCTCGCTTCGCTCGCCACAATGGCCGACCCGGTCATACTGGCACACTTCGTAGACGGACTCTTCAAGTCCGTCCCCTCCCTCCAGCGCCACTTCGAAGCGTTCTCCCAACAGGCGAACGCCTCCACCCCCATCACCTCTACAAAGGAAATGGCTGAGGAGTCAAAACGCGCCATTCTTGACCTCACCAACGAGGTCAATAAAAGCCAGGCCTCCCCACTGTCCCCAGAGACAGAAACCCACATTGTGGACTCTGAAATGGAGTCCATATCGTCATCCACGTCCGACAATTCAGAGAATTCTTCGGACGAATTCACGCCCGTGACGGGTTCGAAAAAGCGCGCCAGGCGCGCTAAAAAGAAGGAGGCTTCGCTCTCACCCTCCCCCCCAACCAAGGCCCCCCGGACTGTGCCAGTGCCCTCCGCACAGCCCTCCCCGGTCCCCACCCCCGCCCCTCTCGCCTCTCCGGAAACCGCAGAAGCCACTCAGGCCAAACGGTTCACCCCGGCCCCAAGACCCACGCGACCTTCCTCCACTCAGCCGAGGAAGGAGCGAGCTTGCCCCCCCGTCTTCGTCCATAATAAGGACAAATGGACCGAGATCTCTGGTTGGTGTAGTACCAACAAAATAAATTTCACTCGCGCCTCGGCTGCGGCTGACGGCATTAAAGTCCATCTGCCCAACTCCACGGAGTTTAGGGCTTTTACCAAACTCCTTCAGGCAAGAAGTGTGGAGTTCCACACCTACGACCTGCCTGAAGATCGTCTACTCCGGGTCGTCATCCGTGGCGTTCCCCGAGAAATCGACACCGAGCGATTAAAGACGATCTAAAGGATCAAAAGGTCGCGGTGAAGGAAGTCCACCGTATGCACCGCCGAAACGCCGGAGAAGCGTTCAACATGGTCCTCGCCGTCTGCGAGAACTCCCCCGACGGCAAAGCCGTCTTTAACATCAAAACCCTCTGCCACCTGTCTGGCATAAGGGTGGAAACCCCCCACAAAGGCGGCCCTATAGGGCAATGCCACAACTGCCAGCTTTACGGGCACGCTTCGCGCAATTGCAGCGCAAAACCCAGGTGCGTCAAGTGCCTGGGTGACCACGGCACGAGCGACTGCTCTCGGCCAAAGGACCACACACTCGCCGACTCGCCTCCAAGTTGCGTGCTATGCCGCCAGGAAGGCCACCCGGCCAATTACAGGGGCTGTCCCAAAGCCCCTAAGCCCAGACCGGTCTTGGTCAAGAGGGCAGCGGCCCGCGAATGGCGTAACGCCCCCCCCGCGCAACCTGCTCCACCTCGACTTTCCCCGTGGAGGCCTCTCCCTCCGAGGGACTTCCCACCCCTCCCAAAAGCGTCTTACCCCGCTTCATCCACCCCCCCTCAACAGCAGCCTCCATCTCTGCTGGCCCCTCCCACAGCCATTCCTCTACAACCCCGACCCCAGGCCACTACGCCTCCGCGTAGACCCCAGGCGGTCAAGGCCTCACCGCCCCCCCCCCTCCTCCTACGCCGCGAATGATACCTCCGCCAACATGGCGTTCCTGGTGGACCTATTCGCGACAGTCAACATCCGTAGGGTCAACGAAATGGCCCGAAGCCTAAGGGCCGTCCGAAAGGACCCAATTGCCCTCCTTCAGTTGTTCGGTGACTACGCCGATGTCACCGAATCCCTTGCCTCATTCTCCGCGAACCAATAATGGACGCAAACCCAAACAGCAGAACGAAACCCCGATCCCTCTTAATTGGCTATTTTAATGCTAATGGCATTAGTAGCCAAAGGGAGGAGATCGCCGCGTTCCTCCGCGATAATAATCTAGACATCTTTTTAGTGCAAGAAACCTTCCTGAAACCATCACAACGAGACCCTAGAATTGCGAACTACAATGTGGTCCGTAACGACAGATATCGTTCCGCCCTCGGCGGTACTTTGATCTACTACAGGAAATCCTTGCACTGCATACCCGTCCAACCTCCAACCCTCACCCACATAGAGACCTCGATCTGTCGGATAGGATTGACCGGCCATCAGTCGATCACGATAATCTCAGCCTACTGCTCCCCTGTTAATACATCGGCAGATATCAAAAATGATATCAAGGCCCTTACCAACCTAAGTAGCTCGGTTATTATCGCGGGTGACCTGAATGCCAAGAGCGATGCTTGGAACAGCCGCTCGCGAAATAACAGGGGACGCCAGTTGGAGGACCTCAGTGGGCTCCTCCAATTCGACGTCATTGCACCCATGCACCCCACCCACTACCCCGCAAATATTAACCACCGACCGGACGTACTTGACATCGTAATCCTCAAGAATGTGAACCTTCGTTTGCACTCAATGAGGTCTCACGACAAACTAGACTCAGACCACAGACCTGTAACACTAGCGCTATCCCCCCGATTAGGCCCCTCTGACACAGGTCGCCCCCTACCTCAGAAAAAGATAACAGACTGGAGGAAACTGGAGGAACTCCTCAAGTCCCCTTCATCTGTTCACTTAGATAGTATCCCGCCCCACATAGAGTCGGCAGCCGACACTCAAAAGGCGATCGATTCCCTCACAGCTCACGTACAGTCAGTCGTGGACTCCTGCTCGCGACAAGTTCCGGTGATGGAAGATCATCGCTGGAAACTTCCAGACGACGTGCGTGAACTGGTGACGGAAAAGAATGCCGCACTCCGAGCCCATCGAGCTCAACCGACTGTAGCGAACCGCACCTTCCTGTGGTCACTCCAGCGCAAGCTGAGATACCGCATGAAGGACCTGCGTAACGCTCGCTGGAACAAGTTCCTAGGGGAACTCGAACCAAGTCACATGGCCTTCTGGCAACTCCAACGTAAACTCAAATCTGACCTCACCGCGCCCATGCCTCCTCTCACTCGTCCGAACCAAGGGCCCGCCTTTGACGACGACGAGAAGTCCGAGTGCCTGGCCGACAGTCTCGAGGCTCAATGTACGCCCAGCTCCCTGCCGGTAGACCAGCAACACCTCGAGAAGGTGGACGCCGAGGTCGAAAGCAAACTGTCCAATCCACCCTCCGAACACCCGGATCACCCCATAGCCCCAATCACGGTCGATGAAGTCCGGAAGGTGATCGACGGTCTCCACCCTAGGAAAGCTCCTGGCCCCGACGGTATCCCTAATAGAGTCATCAAACTTTTCTCCCCCTATCTGATAGTTTTGCTCACTGCCATCTTCAATGCAGCACTGAGCAACAACTTGTTCCCCCAATCCTGGAAAAGTGCGACGGTCATAGGTATTCCTAAGCCGGGGAAACCCAAGACCGAAGCCTCCAGTTACCGCCCTATCAGTCTCCTCATCGTTCTCGGCAAAATATACGAGAGACTTGTCTATAATAGATTAAAGAGTTTTGCTGACTCTGAAAAAGTAATTCCAGATCAACAGTTTGGCTTTCGAACCAAACACTCGTGTGTCCAACAAGTCCATCGTATAGTGGAAGACGTCAGTAGCGGCTTCCAACGCGGATATCCCACGGGTATGCTCCTCTTTGACGTGGCGAAGGCATTCGACAAGGTCTGGCACAACGGCTTAATATACAAGCTGTACCAGTTGGGCGTGCCGGACCGTCTCGTACGCATAGTGCGGGACTTTTTGTCGAATCGTTCCTTTCGCTACAGAGTGGAGGGCACACTCTCTTCCCCTCGTCCCATAAGAGCAGGAGTCCCGCAAGGCTCCGTGCTCTCCCCCCTTCTATTCACGCTGTATACGAGCGATTTCCCCACCCTTAGAAAGGTCAAAAGCGCACTATTCGCCGATGACACGGCCATATACTGCAGAGGTTTATCCCCTGAGGCGATTCGCGGCTACCTCCAGACCGCGGCCAACGCCCTAGGGCGGTGGTTTCGGAAATGGAGAATAGAAGTGAACCCCTCAAAAAGCGCAGCCGTCCTCTTTTGGAAAGGCAAGCATGCCCTACGGACAGCCCCCATAACTCTCTTCGGCAATCCCATTCCATGGGAAGACAAGGCCAAATACCTGGGAGTGACCCTCGATCGTAAACTTTCCTTCCGTCACCACGTGAAGACGGTACGCGCGCGAGCCGCCTTCGCGCTCGGTAGACTCCATTGTATGCTAAATTCGAAGAGTAAACTCTCATTGAAATCCAAGGTGAGGATTTACTTGACGTGCATCAGACCGATCATGACTTACGCGTGTGTTGTGTTCGCACAATCCAAAAAGTCAGTACTCCACCCCCTTCAAGTGCTCCAAAGCCGGTTCCTCCGGAGAGCCACAGGTGCCCCGTGGTACATGAGAAACAGCCAACTTCATGTTGACCTAAAAGTCCCCACGATCAAACAGTTTATGAAAAAACTGTCGAAACGCCATTTCGATTCTGCTGAAAATCATCCCAACCCTCTCGTCGTATCGGCCGCCCGTTACACACCCTCCCTTATATCGAAAATAAGGCGCCCAAAACATGCCGTCATCGAGCCGGATGACGACATAACGGTCCTCCAGGACGTCCGACGACGACACACAAACGACACTACACAAAACCGACCATTGTTCCGTCCTCGCCGGCGAGGCTCGACGCGAATAAGCCGTAACGTTCCCCCCAGACTCTCGCAAGTGCCGGCCCGAGCCGAGCCAGTAGCGCAAATCCCCTCCCTAATCAACTAAATAATAATAAAATACCAGACCAGCCCAGCTCCCTTGCTCGCGAACCAGCAACGCCCTAAGCCGAGGTCCGAACCCCACAGGGGGTGCCCTTAGCTGTGTTGCTTAATACTTAAGTGCCTGGCTGAAGGTCTAGGTCTCGCTATTGACCGGTTAAGTAGCAAAAGTTCCCGGAACTCACGCTACGAGAGACAATACGAAAAAAGGGAAAAAGAAAAATGTGAAAAAACATAAAATCAAGAAGAAATAAATTGGATCGGATATGAGATATATACAAGATCATCGAGACCACCAAGAAGAAAACCTGTACCCCTTATTATGATACATTATGAAATTCTTTCGTTTGTACCACCAACCAACCAACCAACCAACCACCCACTGAAATGACCAAAAATTGTATGTGTAAATATTATACATACTTATTAGTAGTATGTTGTGTTGTATGTAAATAGTACATACATACATACATACATACATAGTAGGTAGGTTGTATGGGGTTGAGCGTTGTACGTTTTATTATAATAGAGACTGTGCACGCGCCTTTTGCGCGCAGTGCATCAATGAATTATTTGTTAGCCCTGAAAAGGGCTTTTTGTAGGTGTGTATGCACAGCACACGGCATCACACAGCAAGCGTAGCGCGGACTTGCACCAGCTGCTGCTCGAGCTCGAGCCAAAAGCCAACCGAAGCGAACGCACGCACGCAGCACGAGGCGCAGGCGTGTAGGCGTACACTTCTCGGGCTGGCGGGGGTGATTACTTCTTAGCGGCCGATGCTTTCTTCGAACCGGCAGACTTTGCTTTCGGAGCGGCGGCTGCCTTCTTGGGTTTGGGAGCTTTCGGCTTCTTGGTGGGAGGTTTGGCGGTCTTTTTAGCCTTTGGTGCGGCAACATTTTTAGCTTTCGCTGGCGAGGAGGCGGCTGCCTTCTTAGCGGCCGGCTTCTTTTTAGCTGCGGCGGCCTTCCTGTCCTTGGTCGCCGACGCGGAGGTTTTGGATGTTTTCGACGCCGCACCGGCGCCGACGGCTGCGCCCTTTCTGCCCTTGCCTGCTGCGGCGGCGGCAGCGGAGGAAGTCGCCTTCTTTGTCTTCGAGGCGGCCGACGAGGCCGCCGCGGGTTTCTTGCTCGATGAGCCGCCGGTTGGTTTCTTGGCCGCTGCGGATTTCGACTCGAGTTTGAAAGAGCCGGAGGCTCCCTTGCCTTTGGTTTGAATCAAAGCACCCGATTCAACAGCGCTTTTCAAATATTTCCTTATGAACGGTGCCAGTTTTTCAGCGTCGAGCTTGTATTGAGCGGTTATGTATTTTTTGATCGCTTGCAACGATGATCCACTGCGTTCCTTGAGCTCCTTAATCGCACTATTCACCATTTCTGATGTCTTCGGGTGTGTAGGCTTCGCCTTCGGTTTCTTCGCTCCGGCTCCAGAACCGGCGGCGGACGCCTTTGGTTTCTTGGCGGGTGTCGTCGGGGCCGGTGCTTCTGTCGCTACGGCTGTGTCCGCCATTATTAATTTATTATTATTATTTGTAGAAACGTTGATTTTTTAAAACACAAACAATTATTTTGTTTGTTGTTTCACTCACGAACGAACTAACGAGCGAGCTAGAGCTAGTAGAACAGTCGGATGTGGTAGATGTCGCCACTATACAATTTGTTAATGTTCGCTTCACGGCATTACCGTAAGGAGAGCCGCGGTCTCGCGAAACGTTTTCTCGTACGAACGGTTCGAACTTTTCACTAACATGTTTATAAATAAATGCATTTTTAACATAATATCTGTACAATTACACATAATGTTTGCTTCGATTCTTATTACACGTGAACGTACGTACGATAAATCAACACTTTTGATACATTATTGCTTTCGTACAACGAGCGGTTCAAATTTATTTTCACCTCCGAGTATCGGTCGCGCATAGTGTCCAGTTCTAAAATGATTTTTCTCTATTAAAACAATATATTTTCATACGAATCTATCGATCGATCAACGGCGAAGGTATCGACCTTAGAACACATAAACATTTTCCATGTAATAAAATCGCAGAACACTGTCTTAAATCGTGTTACGCGAACGGTCGTAAAACACACTGCACTCTCTCAACTCGCCGTGCACAAGGCGAAACGTAGTCAGTCTACACTATGGTAGGATACAATAATAAACATTATACTACTATTGAATTAAATATATATATAACGTGTATTGTAAAATACAAAAATACACCTATCTGTGCAAAAATAAATCATCATTCGAGAGAGACTTAGTGTGTAGGTAGGTAGGTATCACAGTCAGTCCAGTCACCACCAACCAACTAAAACTACCTACCTAGCGAGAAGTTTGTTTATATTCTAACAATATACATATAGTATATATCTAATATAGACTAAATAGTCTGTGATAGAGAGACATTATGTGGTTATAATATTTTACTATTTTGCTTTCAGTGTCTACTTACACTACTAACAGAAAAAATCGACATCACGTGACACGCGACATCTTCATCAGTCTTCAGTCCTGTAATCGAGTTCAGCTGTGTGTTTTAAAGGTAATTAAAATAATACTTACTCGATAATAAGCAAGCATCGATAAAAAACGAGCAGTCGTTCGTTAGTACGTTATTAGGTATATAATTATCAATATGCACATAGTTTATGTTGCTCGTACAGTAGGTATATTATTAATAATTATTGATTTGTGTGTGTGTCGATAGAAACAGTTTGATTCATCATCAAACGGGAATTATATGCGGCCCTGAAAAGGGCCTTTTTGCTTTCTCTCCGTGGTGGGTGACAGACGTGGTGATGATGATGATGCTCTTCGCCTTGCGATGATCGTGTATCGACTCGACTCAGGCTCGCGCATCGACAACAGATCAGCCAGCTTTTTAACCACCGAAACCGTATAGAGTACGTCCCTGACGTTTCAGAGCGTACACTACATCCATAGCGGTGACGGTCTTCCTCTTGGCGTGCTCGGTGTACGTGACCGCATCACGAATCACGTTCTCGAGGAACACTTTGAGTACACCTCGGGTCTCTTCATATATCAGACCGGATATACGTTTGACGCCGCCTCTGCGCGCCAAACGACGGATAGCCGGCTTGGTGATGCCCTGGATGTTGTCACGAAGAACTTTCCTGTGACGCTTCGCTCCTCCTTTTCCAAGACCTTTGCCTCCCTTGCCGCGACCGGTCATTTCGACTTGATTACGGTTAATATTAGGGTTTGCGTGGATATAAAAAGTTTACGGGGCTAGTTTCAGCAGATGCTTTACGCCCCTATGGAGTGTTGCCCCTGAGTTTAGACAGTCCTAGCAGCTCCGACGAAAACTTAGATACTGAGGACTTAGTTGACCTACTAGAAAGTTAATGTCGTTTACATGTTCCCATTGCGGGAGCAATTTTTCCAGGATGGCCGATTGTAACGCAACGATATTTCACCAAAGCCAGCCAAAGTGCCAAGCCTGCCGATGTCTTGCCTGCCAGTGCCAAGCCAACCGGGCCAGCCAATAGAGTCAAGCGACGACTAGCAACATGTTCGGTCTGCCACGCTGTTGAAAAGAGAACAGTTTGTGATGTGACAGTCGCGTGGCGATTGTTAACTTTCAAGGGTGACGTGTCAGAAAAACCAGACTGATCCAGCCTGCCCATGAGATACAATAGTCTTTCCTGCCCGTTCGAGAATAATAAAGATCTAAGCCCTTTGTACTTCCCTTCTGTTTCAAATAGTTAATTCAGAGGTAATTTAAACACATCACCTCAATCAAACTACAAATGAGATTAATTTATAATTATGTAAGTTTCATATGAAGTCTAACTAATGTATGCAAGGCCGGAAGTCTGTAACATGGGTGATTAAATTTGTAGGTACTAAATGCCTACCCCTTCAGGGAAGGCGTGAAGATATAGACACGAATTGAGAAGGTACCTATTATGTGCAAGGATACACAATAGGCTCAGTCGGTAGCCAATAGCAATGCTTCCATTGATCATTAGCCGGGTCCACACCAAACGATCCATCGATCCCGCGATCCGCGATCCAGGATCGCGGAGCGTGGATCGTGGATCGTGTTAGGCCGATCCACTTTTGGAAACTTGCGATCCCAAATATGCGCTCCAAGCGATCCTAAGGCGATCCGTGATTCAGCCAGTCTAACTCTTGTACGATATGGAGTCACACGTACAACGGCGGCGTCTTGCCGTTGCAGCAGTAACTTTAACCCGCCAGAGATCGCATTTTTTTCTTTAGGTTCTCGATCGACTTATTCCCCATTTCACGAGAAATCTGACGCCAAGCATCATCTCTAACACCTCTATTGGTGTAATTAGAATCTTTGGGATCCCATAAACATTTAAATTCTTTATAAAGCGATATCAAACGGCGACTTTCTGAGATGTCCATGGCGAGGTGGATCGCGCGAACCAACACAACCGTCCACACCGCGCGCATCACGCAATTGAGGCTCCTTTGAGGCTGGCACAAAAACCGACCGCACACGGATCGCGCGAGGTAGGGAGCGCGCGCTCCAATACGTGCGCATGGATCGCGCGCGGCACGTCCACACCGCCTGCATCTTTGGATCGCGCTGCTGCCGCGCGCGATCGGAGCGCGATGGATCGTCCGGTGTGGACCCGGCTATTAAAAAATTAAAAAACGGTGAGCATTTACGAAGACTGAATGTGGATAAAGCAAAATAGATCTCCAAGTCTAGAGCTGGCGACTTACTCTCTGCCTACCTCGTGCAGGACTCGGCGTTATGATATGTAATTATTTATATATATATATGGGGAAAATAACAAAATAATTGAGATCGTTTTAATTTTGTTTCACAACAATTAACTTCTATCAACCATAACATCTAATTAATACTTAAAATGTAGTTATAAAAATAAACAGCCATGCATTTTTCATGTTTCTTGTCACATTCAAGTGTCAGTCGTAAAAATACAGAAAACCCACAACTATCAAATATATAAATGAAACTCAGAAAACTTTTCTAAATAACTAATTCTTCTACGTACTTCAACAATAAAATTATTCGGCAGCAACAATAAAAAAATTACATCTAAATAAATGTTGCCCCACAGGCGCAACCATGTTAGCCGCAACTAAACATAGAAAAATAAATAACGAATACTTCTACATGATTAAATAATCAAATTAATCATTGCATAATTTGTACCCTCTCTGCATACCCCACGAGGAACTGGGGAGGAACTATATAAAGGATACAATTTTCACGTATCTTAATTATAATTTTATAATTTCACCTAACAGATCAGTTTGATCACAAAATAATAATATCCTCACGCCTTTCCACAAGGATCCCCGCAGGGGTATGCAGAGGTGTACCACAAATATTGCTTAAATTATTTACTCAAAATAATTGACGGCAAATACAAAATATATTTGAAACTTAAAACAAGCAACAACATGATATCTTCAGGGGTAGGCAGAGGTGTAACACGCCCTCTTATTTCGCCGGATATACTTAAGGTGCTAACGTGACACGACAAGTTCGCCGTCGACTTTCATGCACAATACATACGATATTCAATTTATAAAATGAATGCATCCTAGGCAAAATTATTATCTGTTCACGCTCACGCTATGATGCTGTATTAGTAGCGTTAAGGCTAAGAGGTGTTGTCTAGAACTGTAATCATTAAATTAGCGTGTCAATTTTTTTAGTCTTAGAGCGATCGTCAGAGTGAAAGTGATGAGTGATGAAGTAATCGTTAAGCACCTGGCGATACGGAAGTTAATCGTTTATCAATATCATAGTAGCGGCACTGCTTAGGGAATGTACGTCAGGCTTGTGTGGCAAAGGCTTTTGCTCTCTCAATTCCTTGGACAATGTATTTTTGATCACGGTGAGTTGGGTTTCTCGGCAGGACATTTGACTATCTGAAAAAGTAAAAAATGCTGTCTCAATCAGTCTAGTCCACTCCATTATTTGTACTTGTCAAGTTTCAACAAATAGCTTCAAAGGTGACAAAGTGACAAAATTTAAGAGCACAATACTCAAGGATAGGAATGTCAAAAGTACTCAAAACCACCATGTATGAATATGTGGAAGAAACCTAAGAGGTATATAGGTCTAGACTGACTAGGTACTGACGCTCTACTCACTTTGCCTACCCTACATATATATCATCCCACTGAATCCCTAAAGGAATAAGCCGAGACAGTAGATTTACAGAACTCTTATGCTTCATTCGTTTTCTAGTACTCTGGATGGAACATGGTTTATATAATAATAATAAATACCTGGGACAATTCCACACAAATTGACCTAGTCCCAAATTAAGCAAAGCTTGTGTTATGGTAACTAGACAAGGATATATTTACTTATATAGATAGATATATGTCTACGCCGCATCCCTCTACGGCCAGCAACACTGACTTCATTTTAAAATTCCATCTGTCAACAAGACGTCAACAAGAACAATGACGCGCTAATGTTCTAATAAAAAATAATTACAACCTATAAAAACGTAGTTTTCTTGGTGAATTACATTCCCAACAATATACATAAATACATAGGACATCCAAGACTAAGGTACGTAAGGTAAGATAAGGTAAGGTAGTTAAGATAACTTAAGGTATCCCAAGTTATTGTGCTTCTATGGTGCCCTATTACATATTAAGAAACTGTTCTGTTACTTAAGTCACCCTGTATGATTACATATAGACATGTACAAATCCTTAACCCACCAACAACCACCACCCTTACCCAATTACCTTTCACTATACAATAGTATTTAATTCACCATTCATTAATCCTCTCGTTGGTTGCCTCAGAGCTGTCCTGTACGATGGCCTGCCAACAATCTGCACCGGGATATGGCACATTACATTAAGTGGACTCTGTGTTTGATTGAACGGTTCATTTGGATCTTCTAGTGGTCTCATAGGCACTGCTAGCCCAGCATTGTCTAACTGCGTCAATTCCATATTGTTGAGAATGTTTGATTGATTCATAGTATGTTTGTTGGGGGTGGACTGTATTAAAAAGCTTCCTTGATCGTATTTCTTCTTTATTGTTCACTCGTAGGAGGGCTGAGCACTGAATGCTTCCCTCGGATTTTGCGCGTATATTTATATCAATTCTGGCCCTAGTCTGATTGGCCACGCAATTACAAGGTCTACTTTTTAGCCAATGAGAGGCCGCCGTTCGGACCTCTCTGTCTAACTTATTCGTTGTTGTCTCTGTCTAACATAATCTATTTGTTCTCTCTTTCTAACTTATATGCTATCCTTATCTAACATATGTGCTTTCCCTATCTAACATAATATTTATTTATTTACATATTTCATAGGTTCTTAAACATAATCTTTATCCTAATCCTGGCTCGGCGTCCTCAACATCCTCCCCCCGGCGCAGCTTGCGTAGCCTCAGCTTCCACCAACACGACGAGCTTGCTTACTGGTCGCTTGAAGATGCCGGTTCTGGTTCGGATGTCTGCCACTCGTATGCCGCCGTCCGGTCCTTCGTATGTGCGTTCGACCCGTCCCATGGGCCACACGTTGCGAGGGAGCAGGTGGTCGACCACGATGACGATGTCACCCTCCTGTGGCCGTCGCTCGTTGTCCTTAGGCTCTCCGCGCGGTACCAAGGTAGGTAGGTACTCTCGCACCCAGCGCTGCCAGAACTGATCGGCGAGCGCCAGGCTGACTCTCCAGGCTCGTTGATCGCTGTCGCTGCATGGTCCGGTAGTGGGCAGGCCGGTGGAGGACCCCAACAAGAAGTGGTTTGGGGTTAACGCCTCTGGGTCTCGTGGGTCCACGCTGACGTGTGTTAGCGGCCTGGCGTTGATGGAAAACTCCGCTTCTGACGGAAGCGGAGTTTTCCAGCGTAGCAGCGTATTCAGGACCTCTTCCTTTGGCTCCTTTTCTTTCAGGGTGGAGGCCAGTGCGACTTTGACAGATCGCACCAGTCGTTCCCAGGCTCCCCCCTGGTTCGGTGCGCCGGGTGGTATGTATCGCCATTCCATCCGATGCGTCAGACCTTCATCTTGCAGTGCTGGTGCCCATTCTGCGTAAGCGGTCTTGAGCTCCTTGTCCGCTCCTCGGAAGTTGGTGGCGTTGTCAGAGTACATTACTCGTGGCCATCCTCTTCGGGCTGCCATTCTACGCAGCGCCATGATTGCTGAGCTCGTAGACAGCGTTGGGACGACCTCGATGTGCACGGCGCGAGTTGTGAGGCATGTGTACAGGGCCCCCCATCTCTTCTCTCTGCGGCGTCCAATCTTCACCATCATCGGCCCAAAGTAGTCTGTCCCGCAGTGAGTGAAGGGACGTTGAAAGGGCTCGAGACGTGCGCGGGGTAAGTCTCCTGTTGCCGGTGCTCGTGGCTTCGATCTTCGTACTTTGCAGATGGCGCAGTTTTTCTCAATGTTGCGCACTGTTGGTCTGAGATGAATAATCCAGTATCGTTGCCGCAGGTCGTTCGTCACACGCTCTCTGTTTGCGTGTCCCGCAGCGCAGTGTTCTCGTAGCACAATGAGTCGTGTGATCTGATGACGACCATCCAGAATGATCGGTCGTTTTACTTCTTGAGGCGCGGTAGCTGCTTCAATGCGGCCTCTTACATGCAGAACGCCGTCTTCCAGCACCGGGTCCAGCCGGAACAGTTTGCTTCCCTTCGTAATCGGACGAGACTTCTTTAGTCGGTGCAGCTCGTCTGGGAAGCTCTCCCTCTGGGCTCGTCGTATCAGTGCGTGCTCTGCTTGCTCCATGTGACGGTGTTCTAGACGCGCAGCTCGGCGGCGGCACATCTCCACGAATGCCAGCACGCGCGCTGATGCTCTGACCAGTATCTCGTACGTGGAGAAACGTGCGGGATCTGGTAGCCACGTGTCCTCCGTCGTGTCTTCATTCACCGTGTGCAGGATGACTTCTTCTTCGTTGTTGGTGTCCGCCCTTTCTACGGGCCACTCATACTCTGGGCGACGTAGAAAGTCAGGTCCTCGGAACCAACGGTCTTCTGCAGCAATCGGTGTGTTCGTAAATCTGGTTGCGTTGTCTGCAACGTTCTCGCCGGTGGGTAGCCATCGCCAGTCTTCCTTCTGAGTGAGTTCGGATATTTCCCCGAGGCGATGTGCGACGAATGGAGTGTATCTTCGCGCGTCGTGCCGTATCCAATGTATCACCGTCGTAGAGTCGCTCCAGTACGTTGTTCTCTTGACCTGAACGCGATGCTCCCTCTTGATGGTGTCTGCCAATCTGGACCCGATGACCGCCGCTTGTAGTTCCAGGCGGGGTATTGTTTGTGTCTTCTTCGGGGCCACTCTCGCTTTGGCGGCTACGAGACTCAGGTCGATGTTCCCATCCTTTCGTGTGACGCGCCAGTAAGCCACAGCTGAGTAGGCTTGTTCACTCGCGTCGCACAGCACGTGCAACTCCAGGTCTTGGGAGTCTTCCAGAGCGTACTGCCGTTCCAGACGCAGGCTGGATAGACTGGACAGCTGCTCCAACCAGCTGGCGAAGCGCTCGTTCTCCTCGGCGGGAATTGGTTCGTCCCAGGACATCTTCAGACGCCATAGGTCCTGCAGGATTATCCTCGCTCTGATGGTGTATTTGCTCAGGAGTCCAATCGGGTCGTATATGGACATCACTGCGCTCAATGCTTCGCGCTTGGTAGGCGCGCGGGTCTGGGCGCGTACCTCCGCGGGGACTCGGTTCATTGATGTGTTGAACCCGAGTTCATCTCTTTCGGCGTTCCAGTAGAGCCCGAGGATTTTATTTTCTTGTTCGTTTTCCCCCAGTTGCGTCGGCGTAGTGGCTTGCAACTCCTCCGGCACTTCTTCTAGCACGTTTCGATTGTTCGAGTTCCATCCTCGTAGCACGAACCCCGCGGCTGCGTGTACAGCTTGCAATTCGGAGACGGTACGCCGGGCTTCCCTTTCATCTTCAAAGCTTGCCACCAGGTCATCCATGTAATGGCTTCGCGTAATGGCTTCGTAGGCGGGAGGGTGTGTATCGGCATGTACCCTGGCGTTGTGGTCTCGAACGAAGTGCGCCATGAATGGTGAACTTGCTGCTCCGAAGATCATACTTGTCATTTTGAAGTGACGTGGTGGTGCTTCTCGGTCCTCGCCTCTCCACAAGAATTGTTGTGCCGGCTGATCCTCTGGGCGTATCTTGACTTGTAGGAACATCTCTTGCACGTCGGCCGTAATCGCGACGCGTTTTTCCC
>JACCPG010006348.1:0-37682 GCA_016069955.1 Drepana arcuata | reverse complement strand
TCGCCTGCAAACGCAAAGATTACAAGTTCGAACTCCGACTGTACCAATGAGTTTTTCTGAATTTCAGTAGGTAATAGTGATATCCCAATCAATGAAAGATTTACGGTGAAGGAAAACATCGGGAGGAAGCCTGCATACGATTAAAAAATAATTAAAAGGTGTATGTACGTATGGTCGTGTTTGAGTATCGGCGATGGTCTCGCTGTCTGTCACGTTGGAATCTAAAATATATCTCTGACGGAAAGTGGGTGTGTGTACTAACTATACACCTCCGCCTACCCCTTCGGGGATGCTTACGGGATGGTATGAGGATGAGTAATACATACTTTAAATATTATCTTCATTTTATAAGATGGGACGGCCCAAAGCAATGACTGCTCTCATTTCAAATAGCTACAAATAATATCCCAGCTCTACTTTCACAGGAGTTTAATTTGCTGTTTGTTTTCCCGACAAACTTTTTCTTGGCAATTTCAATTTTATGTGACGCTCAATAAGTGTTCCTTATAACTTTTATATTGACTAGTAAAAGCTTTTTATTGGGTCTGATTCAATTTAATTTTGTTTAAGTGGTCCTCGGCATAAATCATCGTCTATGAAACACAGATCACAGGTTCGAACTTCATCTATACCAATGATTTTTCGGATCGTACAACGATTTACCACGAGGAAGGAACTATTGTAAGATAATCTGCATACGTTTAACAAGAAATCTAAAGACTATGTGTGTGCATGAGAAATGGTGACGGATTCACAAATCTGTTGCGTTTGCTTGTGTGGCTTTTACATATTTTCTTCCTGATATCTTAGCTTTATTTACGCCCAACTATTTCTCCAACAAGACAAAAGTAGTTTCTATAATGGCCTCCACTTATTTGTATCTATAGTAGAAATATAAGTTTATTCATGGATAAAAATAACATAATATTTACTGCGTGACTCGGTGGATGTGTCCAGCACATTAACACAGCGCACATCTGCATAAAGCGAGTGAACAGCGCGGGGAGCAAATACGGCGGCGAGCTGCTTGGCGACTTGACTTTATTATACACAAAATTAATAATATTATCAAATCTTCCCTCTTGCATGAACGTTGCACAACTCTTTACTTTTGTGAGCAAGCTTATAACTCTGTGAAATTCATTAATTAATTCGTAGCGTTTTCGTAGCGCAGCTACGCCTGTCGTAGACACGAGCTACAGCTACGGAAATAGCGTAGCAATTTTACATTTTAATGGCATTTCAGAGAATCAACCTCCAACGTACATATATAATAAGCAATGCAAACTTAACACGTGTTTGTCGCGAAATAGTATGTAGTTTTTGTGTTTAATTGCCTCACTAACATTGTATGACAATTATTATATATCTTAAGCCATGGTCTAGTGGTTCAACAAATATTAAGATTGCCTGTCGCCTGATCGCCGCGCTCAAAGCCCGCGATAAAAGCTATGCAATTAGTTTAAAAGAAATAATAAAATATAGTATAGCCTGTAGCCTGTGGTAGGTACATAAAACAATAGAACATCCTTCAGTTGATCATGATATTTGGGAACAGATATAAATTAATTAACATAAAGGCTATGGCGTTCAGCCTGTCATTGTAGAGCCTTTGATATTTTTTACTACAAACCGCGTGCGACTTGCTTGTCATACCATTTATTGTCTCATTACTAGAGTGCCCAAGAAGGTCTGTTCATACGCCGCGGTCCAAAGGAAGGAATTTTTTTATATTACATAAATTAAAAATATTATCACTCGATTTATTGTTTGTATAATGTAATACCAACTTTATGTCATGTGTAGTAGGATTATAAGCCAGCATTTTATTTTATAATGAGAGTGCACAGCGCAGTGTCTAGTGGAGGCTAATGACGCCGCGACAGTAATGATCATTTGTCAAACGTCTCACACTACAGCCTTTTGCTTTGTGCTCCTTGTTTGTTGAGGGCAATGACACGTGGGGAGGTGACCATGCGTAAAGATCGCATACCACGACCCAATTAATGTACATAACGTTTATACTTAATACACAAAAGGGGAGGCTGCAGTTACAGCTAGTCGTATAACCTGTAGACGTGACAAGTGCCTACGCTGATGCACTCGTCAGCAGTCAAAGTGTTGTGTGTTGTCACGCAACGATGTCGTGACATTTTTATCTTAATAGGAATTAAATTGTTATGGTTATTTACGTAGTAAATACTAAAGTACTTACAAACATGTTTGACACAATATAAGTGTTACTACAATAAGTGTAATACTTTACTACAATAATACTTTACTCAACATTAATTATTCTGATTGTATTAATTAATATGTTTGATAACGAGTAACTTACGCTTTATAACGATCGATCTTACGTGCTATGGCTATCCCTGTAACCAACATGTAGGTGTTAAACTAATTAAGTATTCGTTTAACACCTAAATATTGGGTACAGGGATGGATATTATGGATGGATATGGTTAGATCAGTGCAGTCCACATTATTGTCTACTCCGCGACTCCCGTGTCACTACATACCCACAAATATGTTCTGATAAATCACGAAATATCACCTTACATATTCAATATCAGACGCAACAGCGAAGCTAAATTCAACTTTGTCTTTATAAGTTTTGGGTGGAGTTTAGAACGTGAATACTTGAAGTTATTGTCTGGCAAGATACGCCACGTAATATGAATATGTTAGGTGTTATATTTGTCGTGGTTCGTGTCGCGGGAAATAGACATCTTGGACATATGTCGCAGTGTATGTTACTGGGAGGGGTTGTTCGCAAGAACATTCGGTGATACACACGTAATATATAGGATATATGTCGCAGGAGCAAACAAAGATTTATGATTTTTCTACTCTTTTATACACAGCACAATATATATAAATCTCCTAAGCTCTTCGTATAAAAAAATGTAACTGCAACCAATATGGCCTCGCAAGTATGTAGTAGAGTAGTAGTAAAATAATTTGTGATAAAATAATATTGCGACTATAAATTGGGATGTAAGCTACCCTATCTTGTCAAGTTGGATCAAACTGCACACGGTGTGCAAATTTAGGAAGCCATCGCGGAGAAACAACGTGACGCCTAATTTATATATACATATTACGATATATTTTAATCTGCATATCCTGCCATGTGTCAAACAAAAAAGCAATGCGCATTTTTTGTATCTAGTGGCTGGTTACGTTTACCATCAAGTGAGCCGTTTGATTGCTTGCCTCATTAGTGGCATGCAAAAGAGTGGTAACTTTAATAATATATTATATGAGCAGAAATGTAAGCGTTCCTGTGGTTACAGTAAATAACTTTGTATTATAAACACACTTACGTGTAGCGTTGAAGGAGCTGAGTCATGATTGATGTGTCTGTTTGTTGAGCTGCCTGGGTTTATTTGTCTAAGTAGGTAGGTATAGAGCTTGTATTGCTAGTCCTAGGACGTAAGCGTGTGAATGATAGTCTGAATATCAAATGCCTAATACTGTTCGTACATATATGTATGTGTCTCAGAAAATAGTTCAAGAACGTATGTATAGCCGTGCTCTAGAAATGGCGATTGACTCGCTCTGCATTGTTGCAAGCGTCCACACAGAGCGACAACAACTTACCATTGAGCCACGTGATGGCACTAAAGTGGTACAAAATATCGGGTAGTTTGTATCTAACCTGGATCAAATCGATCGGACGCTCAAGGACGGGAATGCAAGAGTACTCGAAACCGACGAGCATGTATGAGACTGATGAATGCGGACGAAGCGAAAGAGGTATGTAAGTCTAGAGAGAACTGGCGTTCTATACTCTCTGCCTACCCCGCTAGGGACTCGGCGTGATGATTATTGTAATGATGTATACCTACAAATTAAGGTAACATTTTTAGGATAAATAAAAATGTGAGCACAATTGGTAATCACTACAAAGTATCTTCAAGATTCCCTTTACGCAACAATGGACGTATCAATGTGACGTTTTATTCACAAAATGCTAGAGTATTTAAGTCAATAAATAAATCTGCTGAACAAACAAAAGCCTTTGTAGCGAAAACAAACCGTATTATACATGACTGTTGACCATTAAAATAATATTAGTTTAAGATGGTTATCCAGTGTTGAAGCTATAGATATAGATATATTGCGAAGAAGTAAATACCTTCACTATGTGGTAATAATAATAATATATCCTCACGCCTTCCCACAAGGGTCCCCGAAGGGGTAGGCAGAGGTGTATGGGTAATACCCACACACCTACTTTCCGCCAGAGGTATATTAGGTGCCAACGTGACAGATGGCGAGTCTATTTTTTGGTATATCGTATCACATCGCTGTCCTTGTGGTGAAAAAATAGTTATGCTAGCAAAAATATATAACAGATACCCGTCCTTTTACTCTTGACGAACTTTAAGTATATTATCTGCTGTTCCTACCCAATACTGTTTGTGGTTGGCGTAACGTGTATTTATTATACATTTTAATTTACAACCAAGCTGTCAAAAAACTACGCGGCCTGAGTGATGAGCGCTTACTGCTCGCGCGTATTGGTCGCACCTGCAAAATGGCACTTAATTAAGAACTCCATGCTTCTGAAAACGACGGGAATACCTTAACAGGAAGTTCTAACCACAACCACACCACCAAGCGTTCGCAGAAGAAAACTCTATTGAAAGCACATAGTGTGGCAGTAGTTCCAAGGAATAGATTCCCCATCTATCGCAAGGTAGCCCTGGACGTTGTGTCAACCATTCGATCTCCGCTTGTATAAGCAGTAGAGCATACATATATTCCCTCCTCAGACGTAGTGTTTCCAAGTAGCTTATGAGCATGGGATCGTCGATGAATCTTCTTATATTCTAACTAGACTCGGATTAGAAGCTATATTCAAATATATAATCAACATTACGTGTTTCCCGTGAACACAATATGTATTACCAAACCCGTTATCCTCGTAGCAACCTCGGCCTACAAAAACTGTCTTTTAACGCTAAACACATAATAAGCTGACGTGTAATTCGTATTATTACATCCATATAATGTTATAGCGCGATTGTTCGCTGCCAGTGCGGGTCGCCCTAACCCCTCAAGGCCGGCAATAACGCTGAGAATATGAGCAAGTCGGTGGAGGCTCGCGCGTGGTACCGCATATGTGGATATCAACTGCCGAATATCAAATGACTCCTAAAGAATACACATGTATATTATGATAAAAAATATTGTCGACGTATGGGATGTGTATTTGCAATAATTATGAAATTTTTTTGGAGGGCAACAGCCTGCTGGACTCTTGGATACAGAACGTATTGTCAAGGACGTTCATCTCTCCAGAACCTCAGCCACATTGCTCTACTATATATAGCTTAGCCTTTTAGAAATTCATTGACAACGTTATAGTAATATTAAACCCATTTTTACGATCACCAAGCTCCCTCATTACACCTCATATCTCGGCAGTAAGCGCTTGAAACTTGGTACGTATCGCTTTATGACTATAAGTTGGTGATAGCGACACAAAGAGCTTCCAAACAGGTTACCAGCCGAGCTATCGTTGCCAAGTATGCGTCAAACTACCCAAGTGCTTTGGCGCTTTACTTATTATTACACCCTCTTTCATGTAATCTAACCTGCGATTAATACATTCGTAATTAAGTTGCGTGAGCAGCTCCTTTTTAAGAATAGAGAATGAATGACATTAAGTCCTGCATTTCTTTAGCAAACCTAATGCAAATTTTTAACTAGTCAGGGGACAGTGGACGATATTTTGTTTGGAGACATTATTAATTGATCTTTCAAGTTGTCAACATAGCCATTCTGGGATACCACTGCGCTTTAAGTACATTTAACAAAAGTACTAAGTACCACTCCAGTCATAGTTTCACTATGAAAGAATTAGTAAAAACGTGTTTATATTTGCTGAAAAAAGGTTTAATGGTTTAAACCTTTTTGTAACGTTATGTTATTTTGTTTGTAACCTTGTAATGTTATGTTGAAAAATATACTATTGGAATCCAATCTAATAACAATTAAAGTTCTCAAACGCCTGCTAAATAGTACGCAATAAATAATATTTCAGTTCAGTAAAATTCGGACAGCAATTTTGCTTGAGATCGCTTTGTTGGGCGTTGAAGTACTTTCAGATAAAAAATGAGAACATTTCGTATGCGAATCATTTTATATTGTGAACTCTTGGGAATGATAGCGCTATGAACGAAGCGTGGATAAACATCAACAAATATGTGATATAATACAACAAACAAGAACAGTAATGTTTGATAGAAAAGCAATAACGTATCAATAATACTTGTAGCTTGCTCAACAGATACATGTTTATAAAGAGCCAACATTCTTATTGAGCACGAACCGAAGTAGAGTGAAGAAGGAATATGTTGTCTTCATTATCTGCGAACACAATACATACCACTCATTATATGATGTTCGGAGCAAAGATATACGCTCTTATAATTATATTTCATTGCCATAAATCCAATAAAGTTTGTGAGGATGTTACGTCAGGACGGCTGAACGGAATAGGATTAAATTTGGCACAGAGGTATGCTTTATTCCAGAAAATAAGTCTACCAATGAATTAAACATTTACCCAGGTGAAACAGAGGGCACAGTCTGTGCGCCATTTCATTTATGGATCCAAACTGGCTTCCACACTAGGCAACGCTAGTCCAATGGGGAAAAACTACTTTATTATTCTTATATATTTATTCTATTTTCTAGCTGTGGTGGCTATGTGGTTCGAATTGCCTACAACAGGTTAAAAGGATGCAAGATCGAATCCCAAAAGTACCTTTCAAAAGTAAGTTTTATGAACATAAGTATAGTGATTAGTCACAATGTGAGCTGTACGGTGAAGGAAAATATCGAGAGGAAACCTGCATACGTTTGAGAAGAAATTCTAAAGTGTATGTACAGTCGTGTTTGCGTAACGGCGATGGACACAATGGCACTTAAAATATATATCTGATGGAAAGTGGGAGGCGGGTCTACCTTCACATTTCTTTCTACCCTTTACTCTTACATACCGAAATGAACGTATCCAGTGATAGAGGGAACATGCTGGCGCCAGTTAGTACAACCGGTGTCTTGGCTCGCTCCATAAATAGCCTCAGGCTGCGCTTGAACGGCTCCGACCTCGGTACCCACTCACAGCTGTAGGCTGCGGACACCAGGCTTTCAGACTTAAACAAAAAGTATTTTATGGTTAAAATATCTTAGAAAAGAACGAAACATTTTATTATTCACGTATAATAAAATATATTTTACAAGGCTGAGTGAAAGAACCCCGAATTCGCATGGGTGAAAGAAATATTAATTTAAGTGTGGAACGACGAACGAACAGTGCCCTCTATAGGATTCAATGTTTATATTCAAATCATCTAAAGATCAACGCAAACATTGTTTTTTTTTGTTCATAGTCTTGGCTAGACTTGAGCTTCTGAAGAAACAAAGACTTGTGATTTTAAAGGCACAGGGTCCCACGCTCATTATTATCAGTCGTTACATAACTTGAGTAAATAATATTACTTTGGGTTGATTCCATAAAAAATATCAAGCAAGCCCCAAAGATAAGCTTGCAATATGAGAACGATAGACAACCATATAAACACGCAAATATTTGTGTACATTATGAATATAGCATTCATAACATTATTACAATTCATTGTTTTATTTCAGAAGCGGATTCCATACAATGAGTAACTCAGATGGTAAGAACAACGAAACGGCATTCCAAAGGTTGTGGATCCAAATCTCACTGAAAGTCTGTTAGTTTGTTTAAGTAAATGTTCCAGACACTAAAATACCTACTTCATAGCTTAAAACAGTCCCCAGCCACCCGGGGATAAATATACCCTGTACAATGGCTCCTAAATATATCAAGTTAAATGATGCGCTGAATATGAACGACCCCGTTGAAGGTATCTGAAAGGAAAACATAAAAAGTATTTTCATGTCTCACGATTTATCCTAGGATTAGTTCAGAGTTAGTGCTTGTACGTGTCTAAACTCAAACCTTATATTACTATGTGTCATACATACTCGTAGCAAATGAAAAAGAAAACTTTATACACGCCAGTGCTACATTATTGAAGTATGTGTGAATAGCAGTTTTGTTTATAATTCCTTCACACTAAAACGGCTGCACGGATTTGTAGGTAAATTAAAACAGGGATAGGCTAAGAACTGAGTTGCTAAATGAATGTTTAACTAAAAGTGATTTGCTTAGGTGCCGCTCGTATTAAAAGCGCAGGCAAGTAAATAACTTGCTAAAGATGTCTGCAGGGTTGGAAACACGCGAACGAAACCCTTGGCTGTAAGCGTCCATAGGCTGGGTAACCACTTACCCTGATGGTAAGTACTGATATCATGCTTGTCAGCTATAGCCTTATAAAAAAAGAAGCTTACTAATGGTAGTAATTACATCTGTCACTCACCATCATCAAACCACATAAGCCGACACATATATTCACTGACGATATGCCGAATTGTAAGAATACGCATCTACTAAGTACTGAGTGCACCACAGAACAGTATCTGTAATATAAAACAAAGCTTCTAAATCAATGTCCACATACTTTTATATCCGCCTAAACGGTGGTAGCTCTAGTATTATGATTTAATATGTTACGTTCAATAAGTGTCCCCTGTTTCCCTTACGATGAATTAAAGATTTTTCAGCTTAGATTAATCAACGTGTTATCAAAGTTATGTGTTCTCTTACCGTACAATAAGATCGTAGTGTTTCAAACATCGATGGAGTCGGACTATTTGCATGCTATCTTGTTCATCAATTGTCAAACTAGGAATGTCTTCACGAACTCTTAAGTTGGAAATGTTATGATTGAGGACTCTGAATTGAGTGATCGCCACCAATGTGGTACCTGCGATGAAGGAATCCACACTAATGTAGTAAATCATATGGCAATAAATACCAATGGATTGGTACATATAGATTACTGCAAAGAATTTGGTCTTTGTGTCATCATTTAGGAAGAAGTAGTTGCACACTGGCAGCCCCACACCACTGCCTAAGATGACAGTAGCTATTGGGACACACACCACTTGTGCACAGAAGGAAAGTATCGCAAATATCTCGTAGACTTTCCAGTACAATGTGTAGTTTGCGTTCGCTTTTCTAATGATCTGTTTACATTCATAATCTTCGGTGCTGAATCCCGCAGAATCCATGAGGTCCACGGCCTCTATGATTTTATCTCGCATGAACAGCACCGTGGCCACTTTACCAATAATATTTATCTCCGTAAAGTAAAACAATACTTCCTGGACGAATATTTCAATCTTGAGTGGGGTGTAAAGTAAGTTAATTGACAGAAATATGAAATATATGATTAATGTTATAAAAAGGAAACATATTGTGTAATATTTGTAGAATTTAGAGGAGGCCCTGCCCTGCCATATGCCAAAAACCCTCCAATAATTGAAATTGGGCTTAAATAAGTCCGATTGCCTGTCAAGTGACATGCTTAGAATAAACAATGACGAATAATAGGACTAGTTAGGTTATTCTGATTTTTATTTGAAATTTACTTCTTCGCATTCGTGACAGCTTTTGATTCACATTGTACAGACAGAGAAAAGGAAAATATACTTACCGCCCTTTAAAGTTGCAATAAAGCTCATCGTAAGTAGGTTTAAAACGAATTATTGGAACATATTTATTTCATTCGTATGGTACGTATCCTGCTTATCTCAAATACTGGATGACCGTGCATCATGATAGGTACAAAAAGGTTTTTTTGTTATTGTTTGTTCCAATTTAAATGTATTTTCATCAATTGTATTTTATATGCAACCTCATTTTATTATGGATCAAGTGCCAATTTGCGTGGTTGAGTTACAAAAAAAATAAACATCACAAAGTTTAATGTATTAGTAGGATTTAAAGTATATTTGAGCCTTATTCCATCTGTGTTTTTATTATACACCAAACTAATGGAAAAAAAAAACGAAATTACAAATGAATCCCCTTATTCAATTCGATTTGATGACGATATTTTCATGCTGACGGTATTGCGTGCTCTATTACAATTGCAGCATATCATGAGTGTTAATTTTCTGCAAAGATATATAACATTTTTTCATGCAGCAATGTTATTAAGTATTTAACTTAACTGGAGTAACGCCTCCCTTGTAACCATAGTCCAATGCTTTATGCATGGAGTAATTGTACGCGATAGCTTGAATATTCTTCACGTTCATGGTAGGTACTGTTATAATTACTTTATGGAAGTCATAGTTACTACAGAGTGTACGTATTTTTTTAATATATATTTCAAGAGTACTCGAAACCGACGAGGAGGTATGAAAAGACTGATAAATGTGGACGAAGCGAAAGAGGTATGTAAGTCAAGAGATAACTGGTGCTCCATACTCTCTGCCTACCCCGTTAGGGACTCGGCTTGAATATATGATGGTGATGACATAATTCTCTTTTCAGTGTTTTTTCATTATTGCATGTTTAGTTTAATTATTATCTATTGTCAGTTTTTCATATTAGCTTTAGCGCAGCGTAATGGTATGTATAGTATGTACAGTGTAGTTAGTTATAATAATAATAATATCCTCACGCCTTCCCACAAGGGTCACCGAAGGGATAGGCAGAGGTGTATGGGTAATACCCACACACCCACTTTCCGCCGAGGTATATTAGGTGCCAACGTGACAGATGGCGAGTCCATCGCCGTTACTCAAGCACGACTATACATACGCCTTTGAATTGCTTCTCATACATACGCCTTTGAATTGCTTCTCAGACGTATGCAGGTTTCCTCTCGATGTTTTCCTTCACCGTATAGTTCGTGGTGTGACTAATCACTGTACTGTAGTTAGTTAGTTTATTTTTGATAATTAATAACGAACATATCTCGCTCAGAGAATCAGCCTTGCTATCTAGCGTGGCAATGCTGCTAGTTTTCTTGGTACATTGCCTTGGGATACCGATTTGGGACAAATATTGTATCTGTAAGTAGTTACTTTCAACTGTTCTTTGTAAATATTGTAAATTGTTGTTATGGTAAATAAATATTTTTTTATATAAAAGTAAGTTGGTTTTATTCTAATTGTGATTAATCAATACGTACATACATACATACATATCATCACGCCAAGTCCCTAAAGGGGTAGGCAGAGAGTATAAAGCGCCAGTTCTCTCTAGACTTACATACCTCTTTCGCTTCGTCCACATTCATCAGTCTCTTCATACATGCTCGTCGGTTTCGAGTACTCTTAACGTTCCCGTCCTTCAGAGTCCGATCTATTTGATCCAGGTAGTTGGAACGTAGCCTTCCTCTGCCTCTTCTTGCACACACTTTTGCTTTGTATATCTGTTTCGTCAATCTTAAGATAATGTTATACATATTAATCAATGAAAACGAAAATATAGTTTTAGATCGAAAAAAAGTGTAAAAAACAGGCATTTCACGAAAAGCAGATCGTTACTTCGTTCCTATTGAACCGGCGCCGAAAGGTCTTTATTGTCATAGAATAAAAAATACGTTAATGTGTGCAAACATAACTTTATTACAATCGCTTACGTGAATTTAATACTTAGAGAAACGTGATAGTAAAGTTAGTAATCAGATAAACAATATTATTATAATATTGAATGAGAAACGAGTTGCGATTGACAATATCTAGTGCGATATCAAATTTAAAGACGTGCGTAATATTAAACAGTTGACATCAAATATTATTTTAGTGATCATGGCTCATTAAAATATTGCATTGATTCAATGAGAATCGTCATTTTTGCCGAGGAAGAACCAGAGCAGCGTGAAGAATGAATAGGATGTCTTCAATATCTGCGGAACATACAATATTATATTATCATAAATGCATACAAATGAGTTACTATGTCCATAATTTTAGTAATGGCCATGGGCACGCCAATTGTCACGTTGGCACCTAAAATATATCTCTGGCATTTCACATTAGACATGACAGATGACGAGTCCATCGTGGTTTCACAAGCACGAAGTTTGCAGGATTCCTCTCGAAGTTATCCTTCACCGTAGACCTCGTGGTGTGATCAATAACTGTACTTAAGTTCAGAAAAACTCATTGGTACAGTTCGGGATTCAACTTGCAATGTTGGTGTTGCAGGTGACTACTCGATTTATTCAGTCACTAGGGCCTAGTTATTAACAATATAAGGATAAATACTAACGGCAATACAAGAATCCAAATTAAGAGGAAACATGCTGATTCCAGTTAGTACAACCGGGGTCTTGGCTCGCTCCATAAATAGCCTCAGGCTGCGCTTGAACGGCTCCGACCTCGGTACCCACTCACAGCTGTAGGCTGCGGTCACCAGGCTTTCAGACTAAAATAATAATATCATTGATTAATTATACAATATATAATATTAATAAACCGCGGAGTTGAGTGGTTCAATTACCTACTGTAACAATGAAGTTTTCTGAACCAAGTGCAGAGGTTTGTAGTACCACGGACTTTGTGGTGAAGGAGAACATAGAGAGGAAACCTTTTATTTAAAGGTGTATGTATAGTGGTTCTTGAGTAACAGCAATGGATTCGCCATCCGTCACGTGCACGATGTTTTAGGAACATATTTCCTATCAAGTAGGTATGTGGGTACTATCTACTGTACGGACCGCTACCCCTTTGGGGATGAAGACATATAATATTAATATAAATTTTAAGTGCTCGGACGAAAGTACTAAAGTGAACACAACGTGGACGTTCAGCTAGTCTAGGAGTCTTAATGTTTTCTTTGGTTTGTTTGCTGCATTACAAGAACATATTCTCAATAATGTAAATTAGATATCCCATTAAATATTAATCCTTAATCCGATCAACCGTTTCGTATTTCGCCTTTTAGTAGAGATAAGTATCATAGAAATGGTTGCACAAAGGAACGTGTCTATCGTTAAGTACTGAGGTTACCTCATGGCTCAAAGCCGTTCCCAGCGATCCCGGGATAAATACTTGCAAGGCTAGTACAAATATATACAACGTGTAAAAGACTACGCTGAGCAGAAACGACTGGGTCGGAGGGACCTGAAATAGAAAATAATATATTAAGAAACAGATCAAGTGTCACAGCCTTTTTATTTAATGAACTCACTGAATAACCCTGACAGGACCTGAGCTCAGCGAGTATTGAAGAAGTATCGAATACATAATTATGAAATGAGAGGCGCTTGCTCTATAGCTAATGTTTTGGGGCTCACACTGAGCTACCCTACATTAAACAATTTTCAGTATTCCGGCGCTGACCTGTACGAATTTCAATTTATTAATTTCCGCTAGACTTAAGGTAGGCAGACGGCCCTACACTGACCATCCGCAGATCAGGTCAGATCAGGTTTAGCCGCTCTAACTCTAGTTCTTTGGCTAATGTTCACCAGGCCGATGTACTCGGACTGAATAATTTTAAATCTACATACATACATACATACATATCATCACGCCAAGTCCCTAACGGAGTAGGCAGAGAGTATAGAGCGCCAGTTCTCTCTAGACTTACATACCTTTGTATATCTGTTTCTGAAATCTACGTTTGATAAATTACCAATATTCCATCGATTTACATTAACTTTTAGCCGGGTGACTTCATATATAAGAGATCAACACATGATTCAAATGATCAAGACCTACTTACAATAGCAAAGCGTGACAACTTCACGTACCATTATGAGACCAGTTAAGGTGACACAGATATTGAGGGCAGTTGTACTCAGTACCGCGAACATGCAAAAACTTGCTATAGTCTGAATTTTGGAACAAAACCTGAAAATAATATTCTTTAAAACATGTAATGGTTTTAGATCGACTCCGTAATTTATATAATCTAAGTGTACTACATATTTAGTGGTAGCATATAATGTTGGTCTCAGCAATACGAATGTATCGCGAGGAGTAGCAGAAAAATACCAGGTTTCCAAAGACGTAGATTAAGTTTGGGAATACTTGAAGTACCTACCCAAAACCGGTGAGCATCTGTGAAGGGATTCATAGATATCCTCACTCCTACACACAAGGGTCCCCGAAGGGAAAGTCAGAGAGAGGTGTATAGGTAATACCCACATAACCACTTTATATATAGGTATATTAGGTGCCAACGTGACAGATAGCGAGTCCATCGCCGTTACTCAAGCACGACTATACATACGCCTTTAAATTTCTTCTCAGACGTATGTAGGTTTCCTCCCGATGTTTTCCTTCACCGTAAAGCTCGTGGTGTGACTAATCACAGTACTTAAGTTCAGAAAAACTCATTGGTACAGTTGGGATTCGAACTTGCGATCTTTGCGTCGTAGGCAACTGCTCGAACATAAAGTTATGTAAGTATGAAAAGAATTAGTGTTCTCTGCCTATTTCAAGAGGGGCGCAACGTTCTAATAGTCTATTCGTTTCTAAATCATAAAAAACCGAGGTAGCACCTACCGTAGAATAACATCATAATGCCTTAAGCATTGGTTTAGTCTTATTATTTGAATGGCATCTTGATCTGTCGCTTTCAGTTTGGAGATAGTGCCATCAACTCTCAACCCTATAAGCCTCTTGTGCAGGACCCGCATTTGAGTAATCGCTATCAGAATGATACCAGCAATGAAGGAGTCCATATTAATGGTATACTTCATATGACAATACATTCCAAACGATTGATACGCATATAAGAATTTGAAATATTTATTTTTAACGTCATCGCTCAGTAAGTAATAGCTGCAGGTGATCAGTTCGACTTTACTGCCCATTATCATGAGAACGGTTGGTACACCGACTGCTTGCATACAGAATGCTAACAAGCACGATGTCTCATACATTTTCCAAAACGTGATGTGGTTTGCATTCGCTTTTTTAATGATCTGCTTACATTCTTCGTCATCGGATTTGAAGTCATCTGAATCCATCATGTCTATGATTTCCATGATTTCATTTTTCATGATCAAGACCGTTCCCACTTTGGATAGGCAATTGATCTCCGAGAAGAAGAACATTATTTCGTGTACCAATTTATCGACTTCTAAAGGCGTGAAGAAAAGATTAACCGCGATGATCGTAAAGTATATGTAGGTCATGATACCAAGGATTGCGAACGAGTAGTATTTGTAATATTTGGAGAGTTCCTTTCCAGGCCATATGCCGAGTACCTTCCAATGGCGGAAAACAGATTTGAAAATGTCTGATTGCTTTTCGACCGACAATGTTGGACGCCATAGCTTTCCACAGGTCTGGCGTATAATGGACATAGATTAATACTTAAAATTTATATTAATTTATATAATAATGATATTTGTTTCGTCCCTTGCGTAAAAGGGAGCTGATGACAAAAAAGAAAATCAGGGAGCTAGTTTTACCGTATTCCTGACAACTCTTTTTTCTCGGTACGGTTATAGCTTTACGTTACGAAAAATTGTTAACACGACAGCTTCTATCTTCCACGTTAAGTATCTAAGGAAAATTACGTTGATTTTTAATTCCTTTATGGAGTTTGTTGCACCGTTCGATTCACATTGTACAGTCAGTAAAACATAGCATTTACAAAACCTTAATAATATTAATATATATCCTCACGCCTTCCCACAAGGGTCTCCGAAAGGGTAGGCAGAGGTGTATAGGTAATCCCCACACACCCACTTTCCGCCAGAGGTATATTACTGCCAACGTGACACATGGCGAGTCCATCGCCGTTACTCAAGCTCGACTATACATACGCCTTTCTTCTCAGACGTATGTAGGTTTCCTCTCGATGTTTTCCTTCACCGTAAAGCTCGTGGTGTGACTAATCACTATACTTAAGTTCAGAAAAACTTATTGGTACAGTCGGGATTCGAACTTGCGACCTTTGCGTCGCAGGCAACTGCTCGAACCACTCGGCCACCACGGCTACAAAACCTTTTTTTTATCAAAATCCTATTTTTTTACTTATTGTTTTATTACCTAGAACAAAGACTTCTTGAGGAACTTATATAAGAAGAATGAAAGTAGAGAATTAATTATAAAATATTCGCTACTATGTACAGTCAGTCGCCGTTCCTCAATCATCTCTTCTTCTTCTTTTCATGCATGTCTCTCGATGTCTTTATTTACCTTAAAGCCCGTGATTTGGTATTTATCACATTCAAAATATATGCTCCATGTATCCCTTAAGATGAGAGGACGATTTTCAATATTAATATTGCTTTCACTGTAAACAATACGAGAAAAATATCAGCATTACTATGATACGCCACGATTCAGCTCTATAAAGCTACACTACTACGTCGAATGTACATGGAGTTCATCGCATTCCACCTTAAGAGATAAAAGAGATAGTCCTGCCTTGCGATGTCACTCGCGCGGTAATAATCTATTCTTGTACCAAATTTCACCCAATTCCTTTCCTGGTGTATGAGTCTATTTGCATAAAGAATCGCATCAAATTTAATGTAGATATACACACACGAATCTAAAACAGTTCTTAACAAAATAAACATTGCTAAGACTAGATACTTTTTAAGTAGTGAGTGATGGTATCGTAACGCTCAGTACTGACTTGTACCTAATTACAACCCTGTCGTTAAGGTTAATTTTCCTGTGCATTATGCAGCCAGTAATAAGAAGGAATGCGCTTGAGGTCAATTATTAATTATAAGGCAATTAGTGCCTTGCTTAAGGCTATTAAAGTAAAAGTTAGCACGTGCAAGCCGTGAATGCCTTTGCCTTCCTTTTCGGAAACGCTTGTGGATTGGTATGCAGGCATAATATCGTTGAATCTTTTTTCAGTTGGCTAAATGCTGTAACTTAAACACTGATCTTTAGCAGCCCCCGCATGATTATGGCAGAAAGTGTAGAGCACCCTTTGTCTCTAGACTTGCTACCTCTTTCGCTTTGTGGTTTTACGTTGCCTCTTCTTCCATTTAGAAAAAATATATCAAATTCAGACTAGTACCCTAACCCTTCTGGGGCCTTCTCTCCTTTGTTGCCCCGAGGACTCCAGACCTCTAAATCCAGCATTCTCAGAGCGCATGCTTGTTTGTCTCAGTGGAAAAAAAACACATATAATGTATATTAGTATGTCACGTGTTATAAACCTCTGACAATTTCGAGGCCAGCTAGTGACGCAACGTCAAATCCATCGCGTGTTATATTCTTACTCTGTACGTGGTCTCCACGTGACACACGCGAGCCACGTGCAATCCTAGAAATTGTCGCTACCGGGCATTTCACGCCTCTCAGCCTTGTGTGTTTATATTAGGGTTCGTACATTTGGAGGTATTTTTTTTTATACAACAAGAGTGGCAAACAAGCATACGGCCCACCTGATGGGAAACGGTTACCGTAGCCTATTTACGCTCAAGATACCGAAGTATCACTTGCGCGTTGCCACTCTGTGTTCGGAGAGTTATAGTGTGTTGGCAGCATAAGGTTTAATCCCTCTGCTTCCAACACAATGTAACAATCCTCCACCCTCCCCAAGGAGCTCATTACTCGAAACCTTATTCACCACGTAGGAACACAACACAATAAATTGTGTTATTTGGCTACGGACTTCTATAAGGTGGAGGTCCTGCCCCAGTCGGGCAGCTCCAAATTCGAACGGGAAACCCGTTATGCCCTACCTCTCTCCTATTTATTTGTTTATATAGGTATTTTGGTTTACTACCAAAGTGGCAAAAGATGATGACAAATCATTGACTCTCATTGACAAAACACTAGTAGGGGTAGGTAAATCAATAAAGTTTATTTTTCCAGGCCAATTTCTGAGCAATATCTCAGCGAGGAGTTTATTGGAGATAATAAGAGAAGGAACCTTCACATAAACTCATCAAAATAAATTTGGCCTTTATTGTTTATTACCGGTTTCCGTATGATGATAGCCGTAAGTTAAGTAAGGGTTGAAGAAGGTTATTACCTTAAAGTCAACATTCGCTTGTATCAACAAATAGTCACACGAACATTACATTTCAAACGAAATAAAATATCACATTGACCTTTGCAGAGTTATTATTGATCGCAGAATAAATATATGACACATACACTGATAAATAGAACATATTTGATGTTCTAACTACTAATATGTAGCTTCGTAATAACTACCCAACAAATATAATCAAAATGGATTGTAAGACTAATATTAAACTCTGTATTATTGAATTTACATAGGATCATCATACGTATGTATCAATAATGATCGAACTTCTAAGTGAAGTTCGATAATTATTATTGATTATTATTGATATATAAAATTGCCTCGAAGGTATTATATTATACACTTATGCCTTCTTGACTAATTAAAAATGACTCGTTAAATCCCCGTAATCTTATAAAAGTTAATGTTTGATTGTTACCTTTTTCCTCGAAAAATTCTGAATTAATTTAAATAAAATTCGGTAAATATTTTTTACCACATGTAGCCAACAAGCATGTGCTACGGAGACCGCCTCCAATGGCTACACCAGCGGTATCGTTCGCGGGTTGCCGAGCCTGCAGGAATCGTTTCACACCCTTCTTGAAGAACTCCATGCTGTACTCTCCAGGGAAAACCTCAACGGGGAGCTCATTCCACAGCTTGAGCATTCGCGGAAGGAAACTCTTTTGGAAATCCTTCATATCCTATTAGCTGTATTAAAATAAGATGTTTTATTAAAAAAAAAACCAATGACATCACATTTTACGCTCGTGAAACGAGCAAGTCTAACTATAATTTGATGCCTTTTACAATCGCACAGTAAACTGACTTAAATTGTAGACGGTCGACGGGAATGTTTAGCATTAGTCAATTCATTCTTCCTGTATTATGTAAGGCAATGAATCTTTTGGCAATTTGAATAATTAGATAAATCAAAAACAAGGAAGGAACTTCCTTATTTTCACGAAAACACATAAACTCACTCCGCCGTAGCGTGTATTTGATTTACTGTTTCTTTTTTTTTTTCTTTACGTTATGTTTTACGGCGAGCATGTATGAAGAGAATGATGAATGTGGACGAGGCGAAAGAGGTATGTCTAGAGAGTAATGGCGTTCTACTCTCTCTCTCTACCCCATTAGGGACTCGCAACTTCTCTTTTGATCTTCTTCTCTTACCTGGAGTTTGTTTAGCTCTAACCACATATGGTCGGTATTTTGGGACAAGTGTTACAGACAATGGCAGAAATTGCTTATACATTGTTTGTGGCTGATACCTAGCTTACTGCTATTATCATAAGCAGCGTCGTTACGTTTTAAGTATACAATAGTTACGAACGAACATCCTTCCTGTAGATATAAGACCTTGGTTGCTAATCAGAGTCCACTCTAATTTTGAATTCAAAGTACTTGCTCCATGGCCTTGCGCCAACTCTGGCCAAAATGTACTAAACAACTACAATACGATAACGACCACAGACAGACGGACCCATGTCTATGCTAATAAGAACAAGAATCTCATTCTTTATTGAGAATAATTCAAGGCTAATTTCCTGCATACAAATGTCTGTATTTCGCCTCTTTGCAATATAAATATTATGGTTTATGCAGATTGAATTTTTATTTACTTAGAAGTCAGTTGAGTGTGGTTCCGTTTTTGTCTGAATTATATGAAAGACTTACAGCTCCGCCTTGCTTCGGTTGAGTAAAAATAAAAATGTAGTTCTCAATCTGTGAAGTTATACCGTGTAAATCATCCAAATCATTTGAGCCATTCTTCTCACCATGTTCATCAAGAACTTTGATAGTTCCAAGAAGAACACCAAGCTCTTTTTAACGTATGCTTTCTCTTACAGTACATCTTAAAATGGCAAAGACAGAAAGGAGACAGTAGATTTCGCTCAGCTACGCGTGGCCGGGTACAGCTAGTATTTGGTTATTTCCCTAATTACTGCTCAAGGGCTAAGGCTCGACACTAACTCGATTACAAATTGTAGCTTATGTATCATGATTACACTTAATTACGCGGCCCAAGATGACATAAGGGTGTTATTGTGGGGCTGATACCGCACACTTCACGGCGCTGGGGCGGGCGGCTCGTGTTTAACTGTTATTTTAAGGGCTCTCTTATATAAGCAGCATTCCGAGACAGCCGATCACAATGACGTCATAAAAACCTTACTCTAAGGGTATATACACCAATGCTTATTATTATTCATACTTATATATCATTACACTCAGTTCGCCGAGAAGAAATTCAAATGCGTTTGTACACGATTACACAATCGTTCTTGAGAAACGCCGCATAAACTTTTGATTATGCCATTGAATTTATTCTTAAACGGTTGCAGGTTTCCTCTCGATGTTTTCCTTTACTGTAAAGCTCGTGGTGTGACTAATCACTATACTTAAGTTGGGAGGAACTCATTAGTACAGTCGGGAGCCGAATTTGCAATCATTGGGTTGCAGGCAACTACTCAAACCACTCGGCCACCACATACTCATACTAGTTGTCCCGCCCAGCTTCGCCCGGGAGAAAAAGGAAAATATCCTGAAACACCATCGCAGCGCCACCTATCTGGTCCAATTGTGAATCTAAACCATTCTCGAATCCACCTGAAGACACACAGAAAACTTCATTAAAATCGGCCCAGCCGTTAAGGTGGAGTTTAGTGACATACTAGTACAGAAGAAATATATATTTAACTTCACTATCAAACAATATTAGGTCACGTAACATAGTTGTAGCGAGCTACGGTGATTACCCGAGCAACACTCTGAAACTATAGCTAATTAATTATGATGGTTGGCGGATCCTTTTCACGTCAAGTGGAACCAAGATGCAATGGCTCCCGGGAGGCTCATTCACAGAAATCCATCAAGCCTTCGTTAGGAGGCAGGATGGCACGAAAGGTATGCTATAGGTACGAGTATAGAGCGGTGTTTGTCAGTGGCTGGTAGAGTGGTAATTTGATTCGATGCCAGGGGAAGCAACTTGAATGTTGTGCTCGTAAGTTGCGGAAGGAAGTTTGGCAAATGTTGGAAAAGTGGGCTAAGGGTTCTTTGGATTTATGGAGCCTGACTTTTGGACAGCGTAAACGGGGTTGACCTCTGGTGTAACATATTAAGTTTATAAGCCTCCGAGTAGTTCAAGTTCAAATCCCATCTGTATTTCATTGATACAGTTTGAACTTGCAACCTTGTTCTAAATTTAAGTACAGTGATTTATCACACGGCGAAGGAAAATGTCGAGATGAAACATGTACACGTCAAAAATGCCGATTTATAAATAGGCGTGCTCCAAAAACGGCGATGGATGGGCCTCTTAGGCAACTTATATATATCTACAACGAAAAGAGGGCATTGACACACTTCTGCCCACCCCTTGTGACATAGTGACAGTCACATAGTGGAGGATAACATCGAGAAGCAAATTGCATAAATTTGAGTAGAAAAATTCAAAGATATAAATTCGTGCCTGAGTTAAGGCGATGGCCATCCGTCACATTGGCACCTAAAATGTATCTCCGGCGAAAAATGGGTATTACCTAAGTCTACTCCTTGGGGAACCCTTGTGCGAAGGCGTGAAGATACATATTACTAGTAAAGTACGTTCTGATACGTTCTCCTCCAAGTAAGTGTGTAAAGTATTATCGATCCTATGTTAATTAATGACGCATTAAACATCCACCATTAGCTGAAGGCATCTGGTCTCTCCGCTGCGCTCAGTGGAAGTTATCCCCAATTTGCCTCAATTGTATAATTATATAATTCCGCTGTTGCTCGCGTCAAGGGCTATTTGTATTGCGACTCTGAATTAGTACTATAAAGGATTCTCCAATTCTTCTGGTCTGCTCCATATAAAATAAATAAATACATTGGGACAGTTCTATACAAATTGATCAAAACAAATTAAGCAAAGCTTGTGTTAATAGGTGTATATATCGTAATTTTTTTTATGGTTTGCTATTGCGGGTATTTATCAGTCTACACCTGTAGTTATTGTTTCAACGCTAGCTGAGTGATTTCTTCGTAGTCGTAAGCCGTAAATGGAAACATCATGGGTCTACTTATAACGCGTGACATGACAGTACGAATGGACACCGAAGTAACGAATGTACACAGAATTGTATAAGTAGTTCTTTATAGAAAAGGTGGTTTTTACTGAATTAGGATTTGGTGCGAAGGTGAGGCTCTGTGGACGTGTGGAAGGATACTATAACTATAATAATAACCTCAAGCCTTCCCACAAGAGTCCCCGAAGGGGTAGGCGGAGGTGTATGGGTAATACCCACACACCCACTTTCCGCCGAGGTATATTAGGTGCCAACGTGACAGATGGCGAGTCCATCGTATAAAAAAAGTATATTCTTGAGGGTAATTGACACAAATAGTTAAAATTAACGCTCACTCAGTTTTGCAATTAATTAACAAACTCACTGTAGTTTAAGCTATTAACAAGTGTCTTATACCTTGTATGTAGTGCTCGTCTTAAACAAATCAGTTTGTTAAATAATTTTAAATGCATGTACATAGTAGTAAAAAACACACGCAGATACAGGTCATCCCCACGGGGTAAGCAGAGCTGTAACGCAACAGTTCTTTTAAGACTCACAGAGCTCTTTGCTACATGCTCTGTTTCGAGTACTCTTTGCGTTCGCAACCATGAGTGTCTTATCTGTTTATTATATATACATATATTGTTATGTATCTAGTAGGCAGAGAGAGTAGAGCTACTATCTCTTCCTAGCCTGTAAGGGACTCGGCGTGATGGTGTGTGAACAAATAATTATTCGTTATACAATAAAGTTGTAATAAATAAATACGAGCGTTATTTACAAAGAAATAATGTTAATGTAGCTACATATGTAGCCTAGTATTTATTACACGAGAGTGAAGAAAGTAATTAATTGTAACACTAAAAGCTTTATGGCTTTGTTTATGAAGCCCCCAAGGGCAGCGGAAGGTTGCCTGTAACGCGCTTTTCACATCAGCACTCGTGATCACCAATACCATGAGTGACTTTAGTATGATGTAAATGGATTTTTCGACAGCATGGCAGAAATTTATTACATGTAATTAATATCTTAATATATATAAATTATGTGTCACGTTGTTTGTCCGCGATGGGCTCCTAAACTACTTAACCGATTTCAATCTAACTTGCACACCGTATGGAGTTTGTAGTATTGAGTATCCAGCTTCAAAGATAGGATAGCTTACACCATAATTGGACCCGATAGGTGGCGCTGCGATCGTGTTTCAGGAAGTTTAACCTTTTCATCCGGGCGAAGCTGGGCGGGACAGCTAGTATATCTATAAAAAAAAGAGCCCTGGTGGAGCTACGTATGTTTCTATCAAATGACTCTCTATGCTTATTAAGCACTCATTAACTTGATGATACATGGGATCGTGTCATAAGGCAGTATTTTATAGGCTGTGTCACTCCAGCCCTTCATCATAAAACGCGCAATAATCCCTGTTACCCTTAAATCTTGAGCATACTTTGTGATTTGATGAATCTTCACATCAAAGTGATGGAAATCCCAAATTGTTGAATTAGCAATTCCGCGCCTACATTACTGCCAAGTGTTTCAGGATACTCTGTATATTGTTTTGAGTGGTAATTTCCAAATAATACACTCTCAGTTGCAACAATGTTTTGAGTTTCGACAGTGGAAATGGAGCAGGTAATTCAATAATCTTGGCGTCTCTTAGTGCAAATTTATGTTTCAAATACAATTCAAGTTGAGCAAATTATTACTCGTTTTTGGAGCTCAAAATGCTATAGGTACTAAAAACCTTTTAAAGTACCTTTTTACACGAGACATTCTATCAAAAATCAAAATCAAAATATTTTATTCAACGTAAGGGACACAGGGAACACTCATTGAACGTCATATACTTAATAAAAACTTAAGATACCACCGTTTCCAAGAAAAAAAATCCTGCTAGGGGAAGAAACGGCGTAACAAACTCCCCGGTTTTCTCTTTTAGCATTTGGTCCCTTCTATGTAGGGGTAGAAAAAGATTACATTACATATAAACTCTGTACAAGAGGAGCAATTCATTGCCATGCATGGCCATCATTCAAATAATCTGATGTTGTATAATAAAGCTTTTTGAATGAATGTACTTTTAATGACAGCTTTAAACTCTACCAAAGGTAATTCAATTATTTGTGACGCAATACCACACTCGAGACGACTTATAACTACAATACTCAAACTATGTTTACGCCATAAGTATACATAGGTACTTAAAATTTGTGTTTCGCGGAAGCGTGATAAGAAGAGACTGCAATGCTGATCCGCTGTGAGAAGTTCCGTTTTCGCTGAGACCAGTCAGGGAATTCCCTGATGTATACAGTAATATAAAACATTAGTTGCCCAGCTCAGCTTCACCCGGGTGAAAAATTAAAATTTCACGATCGAAGCGCCGGGTTCAATTGAATGGAAATTCTCCTGAAGAGAGAAAATTTCATTAAAGTCGGTCCAGCCGTTTAGTGGAGGATTTCAGTGACAAACACATGCACAGAAGAAATATCCTTACTAATATTATAAATGTGAATGTAAGTTTGTTTGTTACGCTTTCATGTAAAAACTACTTAACCGATCATCATGAAACTATGTACCCATATTCTTGGCGGTATTAGAAGTAACATAGGATAATTTATATCCCGAAAGAGTCAAAGCTCTAATATTATAAAGGGAAAAATATGTATTTTGCTCTTTCAAGCCATAGCGGCTGAACCGATTCTAGCAGGAAAATATATAAGCTACTATTTGGAACTCCACGCGGGTAAAGCCGCGGGCATAAGCTAGTATTATATAAAGATTTCATTGCAAAATAACAACAAAGAGCTATCGTCGTAGTTCGGGCCCTTCAGTCCATCGGGAGCATTCGCCAGTTTTATTTGGAAAAATTCCCCGTAACTCACGGGTATTGATTGGACGTCTGCTGGGGTTTCCTTTCGATCCCTATTACTTTTCGTTCTGAGATGTTAACGTGAGTGTAACTATGTACGTATTTATGTATTGAGTGAGGATACATGTCAACAGCACAATTTGTTACTTTCTTTTGTTTTGTTTTGTACTCAAATATTATTTGATAAGAGATAAGTGAAGAGCGGTGAATACCATAAATATTAAATCTAAAGATACATATTTATATCTGTCAAGAGTCCAAGGGACTATGAGATACATATTTAGGTGCCAACGTAATAGGTAGCTAGTCCACCGCCGTTTCGCAAGCCCGATTTATACTTTTCTTCCCAAACGTAGACAAGTTTCCTATCGATCTTTTCCTTCCATATATTGACCGCATTACGAAGCTGAAAGCTTCAGTGACCAGATAACGATATTCATTGTTAAATATAGAAAAGCAAAGTATAAATCCTTTTCTCGCATTTACTATATATGGGTACAGATATAGCCCGTGGAAAATAACCATCGCCAACGTAACATCCCAAAAAGACGGCGGATGTTAACGCACTGACAGCTCATTAACCAACGTTACGCTATTGTGGATGGGCAACATACTGCGATCTGAATGAGCTCAGCCTTCGAATTTTGAATGGATCTAGTTGGTGACACTGATGCCGCAGGGTTCCACGCTGGGAAGGAAGAGCAACTGTCACTTGTATTGTTCATGACCACGTATGAAGAATACGGGTGACACCTCATGTGGGCGGCGTTATGGTATTTTTAATGAGGGTTTCCATTCGCCTTGAGTTCGAACATTTTCATATTTTTAAACAACAAAACATTCAAATATATCTTTATATTAATTGTGTAATATAAACATTTAAAAACTCCTTAGCGGATAAAACAATATTTCACCTATTAGCCATTGATGTAAATCATTGCTATTTGCCATTAAATTAGCCTTACTTATTTTATTAAAATAAAACCGTTGCTACTTCGCTTTAAATTAATAAAGCGTAGAGTAATTTTATTTAGTACGTAAGCTAAGCTTGTTAAACTTATCTGACCTCTACTAGAAAGGTGTGTAAGCAACCACGTGCAAGGCAACCTTCAATATATTATTATGGACTAATATTTCTTTGTACTTAACTACCTAAATTCCTGCGTCCCGTACTGTTGCATGTTCTAGAAGATGCATGGCGGCATTAGTCTGTGCCCCGGCAGGTCAATTATGAAGCAAGACAATGCTCGCCCGCGGCACTACATCAGTTGCCATCAGGCAATATGACTGGTCATTGGACCAATTTACACATGTTGTCTATTATTGGTATATTAAGTTGGCTTAGGGTGTACATAATTTTTGTATGATTTTTATGGACGAATAACTAAAGCGGTAGAAGATATTAGAAGAACTAAGAGCTTAGAAGGTATTATTATTATTATTATTATATATTCATGATCCGTCAAGCACGAACTTACCTTTTATGGATTGAACTTTAGATAAAAATGTTCTAATTATGTTAATCAATAACATCATTATGAATATGCCAACCCCTTCAGGGACCCTTATCGGTAATGATATCCTCATTTAGCTTTTTTTCTGTGTAAGTTTTAAGGGCCAACGTGACAAATGGCAGGATAAAATGTTGGAAACTCTAAAGTTGACAGTATTTTGTCCATTTCACAAACGTACGTGTGCCGCTGGCCACAGCTGAGCGAGATAAACTAGTTTCCGTGCTACATTCACAAATTCATTGAACGGGTGCGTAGTGTCATTGGGACATCTTTACGAGGCAAACTTGCCAGTAGTCATACCCCAATAAATCAATACCATAACACTATATCCCTGAATGGCTGGCCCTAATAACCGTGGGTCACGGAGACCCCAATAACTGGTGTCAATAGCCGCGGGCGAGGTGCATCAATATTCCACGGAGGGACTCGGAATAGCATTGCAGGTGCTATATTTTACGGCGTAAATGGGGCGTGGCCATGAAAACGACGAGTTACAACTTAGCTGTAAGCAGGAATGGTCGCGATATAAATGCACTGTCGGTGCGTGCGCGGAGGGTACGCCAGGAAATCCTGGCACGGCCCATTCAATATCTCCTGCCAGGTACTTCACTAGTGAATAAAAACATTCTGCGAGTAAATGTGTTGTTGGAGGGACCGTGTGTTAGACATTGGTCTCTGCCTACCCCCAAAGTAACGTATGATTTGCATCCTACTAATAACATCACGGAAACTAACAAAAAAATAAAAACGGAATTAGATGAAATTTGACATACCTATAATTACATAATACATATAAATTATTTTTAACATATAGGAAATGTCTTGAATAAAATATTACGCGGCTGAAACCGCAGGGCACAGTTCTTATATCAATAATATTAAGGGATAGGATTCAAGAGGTATCGATGACGTCAGCCGCAATTTTTGCTCCACGATAAGGCAATAAGGCAATTTTGCAAATAATGGTGTCGATCCTTAGTGTTTATGTATCCTTACAACTGGCTCTCCTCCTATCGTACTTATGACTTTCCGTCTCGCCATTTGAGATACCTCTTTTCCTCTGATATGAGCATTAAGAGCAAATTAATACTTATTTCCGACTAAAACGAGTGGTATCGCTCACATTGGTCTCCAAAGGGGGCCTACCCCTTCATTTTTATTATATATTCATTAAAATATTATCGATTAACATAACCTTTTAAGTGCCTATACAGAAACCAATCACCGCCCGCTAGTCACGCAAAACTCTAAAAATGCAATTTGATGTTTTTTTGAACTTTTGAAATAATTGAACACAATAACAAAAGTAAATCTTGGAAAACACGCACAAGTAGATGTGTGGGTACTACCTAACCTCTGCCCACCCTTTGTGGGCGTGAGGATATATTATTATGATAAATCGTAGCAATCGTCGCTGCTGGCGTCACAATCGCCATTTCTCTGGCCTCGGAGACAGTTGGCACCGTGGCAATGTATGAGGTATTTTACATTCAAATTCCATAGTTACCGCCGTCTTGTTATGAATCTGAGCCGCGTCGTGCTTTCAGAACCTTCCATTTTTGCCTCTCATATTTGGAGGCATGTTATTTAAATCTTCTACACGATGCGACTTGATAAAAATGGTATCGTGAAATTAGTTGTTGCCTATGATAACACTAATGTAATATGCTCAGCTCATATAGAATAGCGTGTTGAAATATCGAGATAGCTTGTCAATATCAAGTGAACTTTCCAATATTGCGAGAACTGCCGCTCTACTTTCTCTTAGATTTAAAAACAGTTGTGCATTTTATAGTAAAAGTTCCAAGACCTAATTACTTCATGTTCTCATTCCTGTGTAATATCCGAAGTTAGCGTAAACAGAGACTGCCGGGAGTTCCCTTTCAAGTGTGCCGCGAAAATTAATCAAGTTCCTATTATTCGTACGAATGAAATATAATTATTGTTTTATGTATTGCAATCTCATTCAACTTAATTATCTTGCGAGTTCGGATGGAGGCACACTGAATGGGCTCTATATTTGTGCTTGGTGTGTTCCAACATTTTTATATAATGTACGTTCATACGTTACATACACTCCGGTTTTTTTTCTAGTCTAGATATAACTTGTGTTATAGACGTGGTAGCCGAGCGGTTCGAGTAGTTTCCGGCGACATATAGATAGCAAGTTCGACTCCCGACAGTACCAATGAGTTTTACTGAACTTAACTACAATGATTAGTCACACAACGAGCTTTACTGTGAAGGAAAACATAGTGAGGAAACCTGCATACGTCTGAGAAGCAATTCAAAGGCGTATGTATAGTCGTGCTTGAGTAACGGCGATGGACTCGCCAGTTGTTACGTTCATTAGTTATACGAGATTAGTAAATGTGTTGACCTTATTTAATTACTTAAAAATAGGGGTAGTTTACTTTAGCGTGAAGGCTGTGGTACTTCTGTGATACTGTCGTGACATAGGAGGAGGCTTCGAGAAAGGTTACCAGAGATTACGGTCGACAACGGCGAGAGCGATACCCCTGAAGTTGCGTCTGTAAGGTCGCAAAATCGCTTACCAGGCGGGCCACATGCTGGTTTGCCAACTTTGTGGTGGTGTGTTGTTTGCCAAATATTTATGTGGTATCTTTTCGGCGAACAGTAGTTAGCTCGGCGTAACTCCAGCAGCTAAATGCAGAGTAATCAGTATCCGTTTGGCTACCGACACTCGACAGAGACCGTAACTAAACACGGCACAGCCTTAACGAGTGGCGGAACTGCTCCATTACACTGTACTTGCAATGAACATCGTGTACAATGTATACCTACGCGAAGCACTTAATTGTTCCTTTGTGAGTGAACATTCGTGTACATTTTTGTTCGAACTTAGCTCGCACCCGCGGTGGGAAGGATGAGTGAAATCACGAGAATTATTTGAGTACCATGAGAATATCATGTTTGTCGGATGATGGTGAATGAAATAACTACTTTGAACTATTTGAATTTGAAGTTTTATATAAACTTACTTTCAATCTAGATAGTACTTTAAGTACTGTGAGGGAAGTATTTGTACAGCCGGCATTCGAAATTGTGATCTTTGTGTCGCAGGCAACTACTCGAACCACTCGGTCACTACGGCTTTTTTTACTTACTACACACCTCCGCTTACCCCTTCGGAGACAGTGGGAAGGCGTGAATACAAAATTTGAAGTATTTAAATTAATTTGTAACTTTTGGATTTAAATTAACTTTTATATGAAGCATGGTAATGGTAACGGTAAAATTAAGCAACTATGGTTTGTTAGCAGGCGATCGCCGATTGTTTGTTGGGCAGTTAGACGCGTCTACGGACTGTGAGTACACCGCTGGTGTTGACAGAGTGCGGCCGGGCCCCTATGTGCTGCCGTTCGGTGCGGTGGGAGCAATTTGTTCCATCGCTCGTCAGACCTCCAACCAATTGGAGGTCTGACGGGGTACAAAGATGATTTCTATTGATTGAACATTGAGAATTAATACCGCGTTTGTAGCATATTTGCACAGCCATAGGGTTTAAAAGCATCCGCCTTTCGCAGGAGGCGGTCCGCCTCATGGTAAGCGGTTACCGCCGCCTGCGGATGCTTGCAACACCAGGGGTATCATTCGCGCGTTGCCTACCTTGCAGGTTCCTTATGTGTCATATGGAATGTACGTATCGTAAAATCTTAAAGCCAGCGGGAGTGAAAACAAAATACAGAACAGTTCGAAATATCATTCGGCACAGTCCGCTGAGGGATGAACCTACAGTCTAATTTTCCATTCTAAGCAACATTAATTAATATATTAAATAAGGGACTTAGAGACTGACTTAATGACTCCAATGTTATATTTCTAAAGTCTTTGGTTTTTTTATTATATATATATATAGCTTTTAACTATTCCCAATAAACACGATATCTAGTTCATAACGAATTACCAATTGGATGAGTATTCCTGAGATTAGCCCGTTCAAATAAATCCTGTTTATAACCTTAGTAGGTAAAGATAAATACTAAAAACGAATAAATAATAAAACGCTTGTGAATATGGAAGGAAGCGAGAGAAATGAAACATTATATTAAAAGTTCAGCGGCAGTCAAAAGAAATAATGCGCTTCACGAAATTGTCCAAGTTAATTCATTTCACTGTGAAGCAACCTTTTGACACTATTTGCTGCAACATTTACAAACAAACTCCGCAGGTTATGTTGTGTTTCACACGTTCCAACTTTGCCTATTAATCTCGTTCGTACGAGCAACGTGGCTTTCCGTGCGACTTTACAAATGGCGGTTGGGCGCACTTGACATGCACCTTTACATCCGACCACGTGCATTAGAGGAGCTATTAGATATTGCTTTGCATTGCTTCATAAGGCCGAAGTGTTGGCACACGAATCTAATGAAACAGTGTATTTTGCTAATAATTGCCATGGGATTGTTGGCGTTAAGAATAATTTGGCTCCTTATGCAACGAGTTACGTCAAGTTACATGAGAAGTCTCATAAATGGTTTATAGCTTACTCATATATCCTCTCACCTTCCCCGAAGGAGTCTTCCCAGAGGTGTGTCACTACAAACCTAAGTTTTCTTCGGAAAAGTAACCTTATTTAAATTTCCAAATACACACACAGACGCGAGAGATTTCTGGAGACAGTTTTATAATTTTCTAGGCCCAAGGACACAATATCATATTTAGTCCTAATTTTCTATTCACATCCAGAACTTTGTAATTTGTTGTGGTGGCCGAGTGGTTCGAGCAGTTGCCTGCGACGCAAAGGTCGCAAGTTCGAATCCCGCCTGTACCAATGAGTTTTTCTGAACTTAAGTACAGTGATTAGTCACACCACGAGCTTGTGAAGGAAAACATCGAGAGGAAACCTGCATATGTCTGAGAAGAAATTCAAAGGCGTATGTATAGTCGTGCTCGAGTAACGGCGATGGACTCGCCATCTGTCACGTTGGCACCTAATATACCTCTGGCGGAAAGTGGGTGTGTGGGTATTACCTATACACCTCTGCCTACCCCTTCGGGGACCCTTATGGGAAGGCGTGAGGATATATTATATTATTATTATATTATATTATATTATATTATTATTATAACTTTGTAATATTTGGTCAAGTACAATAATTTCTTATAAATAATATATCACTATGAACAATGCTATGCATTAGCAGACTTATTTTGATATTCTCTTTAATGTTTTCGAACGTGCGTGTCACATTTACTTACACGTGCTCCGCATTAAATTGTAGATTACGTGTATGGGTTTTTATTAATATAATATTGCTAACTTTATTCAGGAATAATGTTTTCTACCAAAGGAGAAGAATTTTTGCAATTAGTTTTGTAGTTTTTGAGTGAAACCATCTAACCAACAAAAACTTAACAGCTACACATTTTTCATAACCGAGCCATTCCGCAAAGCGCTTCATCGCGCCGTTAATAAAAATCTAAGTGAAAAAAATGTTTGCAACCTCTGCTTTTGCATTTAATCAGTTTATTTTAAACGCTCCTGGGCGTTACGTGCTCGGAATAAATTTAGTGCCAGTCCTGACGGGTTGTTTGCACGCTGTAATTTAGCTGAAGTATACTATAATGTGTCATAACTCAAAGCAATTAGTTACTAAATGCTATTTATATCAGGCCACCGGTAGCGCTGCAGTTGGGGATAGCACTAAATGTTTAGGGATTTTCTTTTTTATAGCATTTTTTCCATACTGACTCAGCGTGCTCATAAGCTGACAGGCTACAGCCACCAAACATTACACCCTGTTTGTCGTAAGACTACTTAGAGTGAACGTTACAATGGGGGGCTTCGATTTTCAAGGTTATCTTCGGGATTAGTGGTAGCATGAATTGAGCAGCGTTAGCTAAAGCTAAGCTAAGCCTAAGCTAAAGAAATATCTAGGTAAAGTGCAGAACGCCTCAGTGGCATTCCTCCAGGGGAGCCTTCCTAAATGCACACAACGGGGTTACAAAAAACTCACTGGTACAGTCGGGGTTCGAATTTGCAGTGTTTGTGATGCAGGCAACTACCCGAACTCGAAGTAAATGTAATAGATGACATAAATGTCCTATCATGAAGCAGATAAAATATCCGCGCCCTCTTTTCAACGAGGATCCGCAATAAGCCCGGCAATGAAGCGAAGTGTCGGATATTTTGTTAATTTACGGCCGAAGCTCGAGTCAAATTGGCAATAATTAATCTCAATCCTTTCGCTATAGCCTTCAAAATTATTATGGAACGGATTCATTAAATTTTAAAAACAATTCGTGAGTGAATTATGTCTCTGTCTCAGATAAATTTTTCGCCTACATTTTAAATATTCTGTTTCCGCGTCGGTTTCTTTGTGTATCATTCTTGATACAATATTATTTTCCTCTTAACTCTGATAATCAAATAGGACCGAAAAAACAGGAATCGAACATGTAAGTAATATTTCCTTGTTATATGTTCAATAGAACTCATTGAGCCCCCATAGTATGCTATTTATATGTTTAGCATTGAAAACCAACAAAATAAGGTCGGCAAAAGTGGTTCATATCAAATCATTTCTGTGGCGTCCTACATCCAAAACTTAATTTGTTTTCTATTATTATTACTACTGAATAGAATAAAATAGAGAGCCGTGTTGGCTGAGCGGTTCGAGTAGTTGTCTACGAGTTCAAATCCCAATCGTACTAATGAGTTTTCATAACTTAAGTACAGTGATTAGTCACACTACGAGCTTTAGGATGAAGGAAAACCTCGCGGATTTGACGTCATTTTTAAAAAGTGATCGGTGTCACTACCTTAGATTCCAGTGATGAGTCCACGTAAACAATGAATATTTAGTGTACATAATCTACTTTTTAAGATCCTTTTATAAAAACTTGAAGCCTAGTAAACTGTCACGGCTTCAACTAACATCAAGAATCAACAAGAACACTCTCGCCAACAAGGAGCCTCGTACAAATCGTAGATTATCTTAAAAAATTAAGTGAGCCAAACTCTCATCCGCCTATAAATAGTTATTTCTCTATAATCCTCTTATTACTTTCCACTCAGAAACGAGAGTCCTCCAAACTGGAGGAGGGTCTGATCGCTCGTATATTTTGTTCGAGTTAATCCAGATTACTGCGATGAATTCGATTTTTTCCGCAATACACAGGCTTCTGTTTGAGCTCTTACATGTACTTATAGCTGAGAGGCTAATGAACACAGGTAATGGAAAAAGTTTTTATTTAGGGCATTTTAGGTCTCCGTAGCCACGTGGCACGAATTTTATAGTAACTATCATTAGTCGAATATCAATTCTTTAGAAGACCTCTTGCAAAGGTCACGGCTTATGTATATTTGTTGTGCCTCAAAGCTGCATCTAAGTGAAATTTAATTACATATTGTGTATATGATCAATGTATGTGATCCAAGTTAACTCCCAATAATATTCCCTATCTGCCAGTGATAGACATGTCAAAATCAGTCAAGCTATTTCAAAGATTAGCCAGTACAAACAGACAGGCAAAAATATAATGTTTTAGTTATCAGTAGGTACTGTAATGCTTAAAAAAAAGGGTAATTTCATAGTACAAACAGACACTTTTTGACAAGTATTCTTAGATATTCCGTATAATGCTTCTCTAGAGGTACCTCTCCAGACTTACTTCAGGAGTATAATGTGTAATATGATTATGATATGAAGGCTGAATATTCCTCCAAGATCTTATGGCCGAGACGAGTGAAGGCCGCGTTATATTCAAAGCGTCATAGATATGTATTAGGTGCGGTATTCAGGTGAATATGTAACGAAGGCTCGAATTAGCTGGCGGTAGTACCCAACATATACACACATTATTCAGTACGCTTACGCACCGCATCTACAACGTATATAAGCCTCTAAAGGCACGGGCTGGGTTAGGTTATTATTGAGTTTACACCACATAATGCTCACATGGTAAGTATTATGTGTTTTTATACATCAATCGTAATACAATGTTTATATATATATATATATATATATATATATAATATACAACAGATTACCAAATGATGTAAAAGAGTGCAACAATATAAAAATGTATAAATGTAAACTTAAGAAGTATATATACACATTATAACTAATTATAAGTCAGAGAAGTTTTAAGTTTTTATGAGAATAAAGTCTTTAAACACATATAGTCTAGAATCCAGTGAAAGGCAAACTCTTCCAGGTGTTTACGATTAAGGTTGGTCATTTGGCAAAAGATGTAAACCTTGACAAGCTTCTGATTTACAATTAATATGTATATAGCCTGTAAGTTTCTGAACTTAAGTAGAGTGTTTAGACAGACCACAAGCTTTATGGCGCAGAGAAACCCGCATACGCTTGAGAAGTAATTTAAAGACGTATGTACGTTATGCTTGATAAACGTTGGCACCTAATAATTATCTCCGGCGTGCTGGATACTACAAACCTCGACCTAACTCTTGTCAATAATTGAGAACTCAGTACAACAACAAACTTATCTACACGCCAAGTCCCTCTCGGGATAGGCAGAGAGGTTCGTCTGTTCTCTGTAGACTTCTATACCTCTTTCGCTTCGCCCACATTGGTTAGTCTCTTCATTCATGTTTGATGGTAGATTAATAACCCATTTCTATAAAGGACAAAGCTCTCCAAAGCTCTGTATCTTAATACGCATGCAGAGCAAACACACTCGGAAAGAAAACATTGACTCAATCAAGTATTTAGGGAATAACCCGTGGCCGCGGAGCGCTGAGCCATCAAATATTTACACACCACCAACATGCCCCTGGTAATTATTCACATTATAATATAAATCGTGCATTTAATAAACATATAGGCCCCGAGACGCACACAAGTGGCTTTTAATACCATTGATTTATGACAATAATTCCTCCTTATGTAAAGATGAGGGCATTACTTACACGAAATTACGTTGCGTACGAAAATTTACTGCGGACATTACGGCACCTACATATGTGGCTTTTGAGGGATGTAAAATATTCACAAGCTTTAAGTGACAACATCGATTATTATAATGTGGGGCGGTAGCGTGGCGCGCTAAAGCGGTTACGGAATTTAACGATTTATTGAATTATACGCTTGGTTTTAACATGCTGACATGTCGAGTGGCCCGGTAGATATTTTTTTGTTTGAATAAAAAGTATAAAGATGCTGACAAGGCGTGACTACCTACGAATACTACTTCTAATATTGAAAGCTTACCTATAAAACCATACGCCAAATATGAAGTACACGGCCTTCTGGACTAGCGGTAAGAGCTCCTGACAGCGATGAGGACGCGTGTTCGACGACGAACACGGGTATTTGAAACGTAGTCTGTGGATATATATATATCCACATGTGTATGTATGTATTTCGTTGTCTAGTTTCCAAAGTACATGGTTTGCTAAGTTTGGGACTAAGTAAATTTACATTTCCGTTCCAAATTTCAAGTATGTACACCACGCGCCATGGCTTCCGTCATATCTGCGCTAAAGGGCCTCTCTTAACGCACCCATTACTCGTGCATCAGCGCAACAATACTTACCCAAACATATATATATATATATAGTATAAGTATACCGTCGAATATAAGATGCCGGAAATCGCTAAGTACTACCGCTCAACGATAGCCTGAAAATCTTCAAAACAACGGCACAAACGGCAATCCGGAAGGTCCGATGCGTAATGACCTCCGGCCCGGAGCGGTCGACCGGAAAGCCGTAAAGCGTAACGTAATATGTTTTGGTCGTCGAGAGAAAAATAGCTGAAAATAGCAACAGTGGCACACGAGTACGCTCGCGTTACTAGGCAACCGCGAAACCATTGATTTGGCGCGCTCATTAAAGAGCGACTCGTTATTTTCCTTATAATTTAATGATGCACGTGTTCCTTTTTGTTCGTGTATTTAGGGGACCCCTTTTGACACTTTACCAAACGAACAAATACGAAGGCTCAGGCTGTGGCGTGAATGAACTCCCCGTTGAGTTTTTCTCTGAAGAGTTTTTACAGCATGGAATTCTTCCAAAAGGCGTGACAAACATTCCTGCACGATCGGCCACGCGTGAGGTATATTGTCCATAGCTGGCGGGAACCGCTTACCCTTAAGCTGACCGCATGTTTGTTTGGTATCTAAAAATCCAAAATAAACAAAACTAAAAGCCATTGCTCTATAGCCACTTAGAACCATAGCAAAGATCCATTCAAACTCGGTCTATACCAATGAGTTTTCTAAGCGGAAGTACAGTGATTTATCTTACTATGAGTTTTACAGAGAAGAAAAACATAGCCAGGAAACCGGAATACGTTTGACGAGAAATGCGAAGACATAACCTGAGACGTGTCTGATGGTCGGCGACAGACTTACCATCTATCAAGTGGGTACCAGTTATATACGAGAATATTTGTGATATAAATGAGTGTTATTACATCCGGACATATAGGGTTACATGTTCTAATAATATGTATACGAGCTATCTGCGGGTTACGAAAGTATTCTATTCCAGTGGACGCCATGACAATACGTCGAACGTATTTGGGTCCCCAAATGGGTAGGCAGAGGCTTAATAACATCCTGGTTTACGCCAGAGTAATACTAAGGTGCTAAAGTGACAGACAAGCATTCCAAGCATCCGTTTTAAGCACGACTATGTAATTGAACTTTCTATGAAGGTGGCCCAGCAAAGCTCGTGCTATAAGTTACCATAAGAGCTGTGGCAGCCGAGAAGATTGCAAGTTCTGAACTAGGTCATAGGCATATCATTTTCGAATTTAACTCAAAATATAAATAGGACTGTTTTATAGCAGTTTCTATAATGCAAGTTATTTATTCGTTTGGATGAAAATATCATCACAAGACTTGATGTAATCAAAACAAGTTTATATAATCAAGGTACTAAGATCGTCAGGCTATAAAACGCAAGCTTATTATGTAAGGTAAGGAAGGGTAACTTTTTACAAACCTCGAAGCCAGGTATCCTTCAGTCGTAAAAACTTAAATCATAACATGGGCTGTAAAGGCGCCGAGCGGAAGTGGACGTATTACATTACCATAAATAGAGCCTGCTTCACTACACGAGATAATGTAGTTCACTTCCTTTCAAGTATCCATTGTTAATAAGTAATGCGATAACATGTATTTAGTAGGTCATGTATGAACTGAAATAGAAAAGAGCCCTTAGTGGCCGACTCGTCTATAATACAAGGAGTGCAAGTTCGAATCGTGACTGTAAAAAGTAGGTTTTCTGAACTTAAGTGATTAAGTACAGTGTCATCCGAGCTTTGAAGGCGAACAACGAAAGTAAGTCCGCATTAATTTAAGATGAACTTCAGAAACGTATGCATAGTCGTGCTTAAGTATCGGCGATGGACTCGCCACCTGTTACGTTGGCA
>JACCPG010006347.1:0-15253 GCA_016069955.1 Drepana arcuata | reverse complement strand
CCCCCTCCCCAAGGAGCTCATTACTGGAAACCTTATTCACCGCGTAGGAACACAACACAATAAATAGTGTTACTTGGCTACGGCCTTCTATAAGGTGGAGGTCCTGCCCCAGCCGGGCAGCTCCGAATTCTAACGGGGAACCCGTCATGCCCTACTTCTCTTAGTGTCAGTCATCATTTATAGATATGACTTCTGAATAAATAATATTTTTTCAAGAAGAATATTAACAAACTAGCTTCGCTCGGGTGAAAAAATAAATTTCCTATCACACGCTCGCAGCGCGCGATCCGATTCAATCCAATTGTGAATCTAAATAATTCTCTAATCCACCTGAAGACACACAGAAAATTTAATTATAATCGGTCCGGCCGTCAAGTAGGAGTTAGGTGACGTATACACGCACACATACAGAAGTATATATATATAATGATAAAAATTACCATTGTTTGATTCAACCATATATTAAAGTTGTACAAGTAAAAAAAAACAAAAATCTACGATTTCTTTGCATCCGGTTTCAGTTCAGCCGGTTTCTTGTTACGGTTGAGGAGTTCAGCGCAGAGATCATTTTGTGAAGACTCTTTAACAGGCACAAAAGATTCCTCTTTCTCCTTCCTCGGCCCAGAGTAATGTATAGGCACAAGTGTCTCAAGAGGTAATGCCATGTCACAATATTTCCTCGGCGCTGTTATCGTCAAAATACCGTCGTTAGACAATTTTGATTCCATCTCTGATAGGTTACATCCTCGTGGCAACTTGAACTTCTTGGCGAATTGTCTCATGATGAAACCTTGTTTGGTCTTTAGTTCTTGCTTACCCTCAATCAGCACGTATTCCGGGCGAGCTTTGACCCTGATCTCATCTTTGCTAAATTTGTGGACATCCAAGCTTATCTGGAAACTGTCCTTGCCTATTTTAATGGAAGGTCTCAACATCCTTGTCTGCTTCAACCAAGCTGATAGTTTTGGTCGTAAATGGGTCCCTAGTATTGGGCTTAAAATCATGCTTTGTATTTGTTTTCCGTGTTGATGGTTTTGACATAGATGATACACTATAATTAGAGATGGTTTTGATCCCAATGGTTGCGACTAGTGGTTAAGTAGGTACTGTGACTGACATTGTTTTGTCAAAATACGAGCATAGGCTTTATAGAGCGAATTTTATAGATTATATCGTTGCATGTTACAACCTTTGTGCTATTCAGAATTATAGGTATGTTTATATCGTTGGTAAAATAGATAAGACAACTCGTAGACAAAATATTTATTTTTTGATATGCTTGTGAGAAGATATGCTCAGTGAATGTGACCTATTCGTTGTGACAAATAGGTCACATTCACTGAAATTATAATAATAATATATAATATATCCTCACGCCTTCCCACAAGGGTCCCCGAAGGGGTAGGCAGAGGTGTATAGGTAATACCCACACACCCACTTTCCGCCAGAGGTATATTAGTTGCCAACGTGACAGATGGCGAGTCCATCGCCGTTACTCAAGCACGACTATACATACGCCTTTGAATCTCTTCTCAGACGTATGCAGGTTTCCTCTCGATGTTTTCCTTCACCGTAAAGCTCATGGTGTGACTAATCACTGTACTTAAGTTCAGAAAAACTCATTGGTACAGTCGGGATTCGAACTTGCGACCTTTGCGTCGCAGGCAACTGCTCGAACCACTCGGCCACCACGGCTCTGAAATTATAAATATTTGTAAACTGCGACAAAGGTCTGTAATTCTACAGAGAGCAAGCTCTCTTCTCCCTACCTGCCCGTATATTAACCATATTTGTAGGGAAATAATGACTACAAATATTTTATTTTTCAAGGCTATATGCCCTGCCAAACCGGGAGGTATAATGTGTAGTTCTTCAGTTTTTTCTGTACCACTGGGGTTTTTGTATAAACAATCAAGCTTGGAACCTGACTGATGTTAAGCAGCTACCGCCGCCTATGGGCTTTTGCAATACCACAATAAATACAAGGGAAAACATAGTAGACATCATGGAGTGACTAATTTGAATTATTTATTTCTCTAGCAAGAATATATTTATATAATATCCTCACGCCTTCCCAAAAGGGTCCCCGAAGGGGTAGGCAGAGGTGTGTAGGTAGTACCCACACACCCACTTTCCGCCAGAGATATGTTTTAGGTGCCAACGTGACAGATGGCGAGTAGCCGTTACTTAAGCACGTCTATACATACGCCTCTGAATTGCTTCTCAGACGTATGTAGGTTTGCACTCGATGTTTTCCTTCACCGTAAAATATGTATGTAACTATGTATAAATATTATTATTTTTCGACAAATGTGCGGCGTGGGTATTTATTTTAAAACGAATCCGCAATACGAGATTCACAAAACAAATGGTGTGAACGAAGGTGTGATTGTAAAGATGATGAGTTAAGAAAGATTGACTTAACAACAGATTGACGGAACGTCGAAGACCACGTTCCAACTACCTAGATCAAATCGATGGGACAGTCAAGGATGGGAACGTCAGGAGTACTCGAAAACGGCGAGCATGTATGAAAGAGACTGATGAATGTGGTGGAATCGAAAGAGGTATGCAAGTCTATAGAGGACTGGCGATCTATTTTGACCCTGTTAAGGAATCGACGTGATGATATGTATGTAAGTATATCTATACATATAATAAAAATGTAACGGATCGCTGTCTGTACATGGAAGATATATGTAAAAAATACAATTGGGACCTTTATCAACGCACAAATAAAACTCAAAATAATGATTGCTTGAATTTTTGTCTGTTTATCTGTGCGTTTGTGTAATCTCAAAAACGGCTTATCCAATCTAGATGTGGTTTTCACTAATATAGATGTTTCATTAGTTTAATAATATTTTCTAAAGACGAACTAAAACTACTAAAAATATAAGAGTTCTTAGTGGGTAGGTAGACTTTAATGGACTCAGTATCGATAGGAACAAGCAGTTCAGAACAATCGAGACAGTATTTGCGTTCAGTTAAAATACAATGGATGGATGCTGCGTTTACTTAGCCTTGGCTTAATTATTGATTACAAGGTATTTTTTCATAAACACGTGTAGTCTGTTCTTAATGATAGAAAGGTTTACGCTACTTGATACATGTGTCTTCGGGTAGGTCACTTTATGCTATAGTGCAAATGCAGTGTAGATAATAAAAAGCAATTGTAAAGTAACACAAAAGTTTATTTATATATTTTAATTTGAAGACAATGTTAACCCAAAAGTTTATACTTAATACTAAAGTACATTTTAAAACATTATAAACAAAAATCAGTCTCAAAAATTTTTTTTACGACCACCTTTGGATACCGAACTCAAATTTGTCTTAAGTTTATCGTAAACTTATTACTACATTGTAGGAACCGCAAATTCACTTCACTTTTTACCCTCCTTGACCTCGGATTGATCTTTGATCTCCTTGCGGACTGGGCCGGTTTGCTGGATCGACACCAATCGCTCACCCTTGACGGCTTCTGGAACCTTCCTCGGCGCGGTGATGGAGAGCACTCCGTCGGAGGACAGCTTCGACTCCACAGCCTCCGGCACACAGCCCTCAGGCAGCGCGTACCTGCGAGTGAACTGGCGGGAGATGTACCCGTGCTGGTCTTGCTTCTCCTCGTGCTTGCCCTCCACCACGATGTACCCGTCCGCTGTCTTCACGCTGATCTCCTCGGGGGCGAAGTGCTGCACGTCGAGGTTCACTTGGAACTTGTCCTTGTCGGCCTTGATGCTGGAGCCGATGTCCCGCGCTGCCGACGCCAGCTGCCTCCACGGGCGGAAATAGTCCTCCGATTGCAATGGAATCACGGCAGTGGTAAGCAGGTCGTGAGGTGTTAGGGCCAGCCCAAAGTCTTGATCAAGCAGTCGGCTGGGCCAGTAGTTGCGACTGCGAGGACCAGAATCCATACCGAACATGAATGGCAGGAGAGACATTTTGTTCACTTTCGTTGATTGTTGAGTAACTCGAGAGCACAGTTGAGTCGTGCGTTGTAAGCGCTTCGATCACTTGGATTGGAAATGCATGCCCGGCAGCGACTACACCGCCCTTTTATACGTGAGTGGCGACATCTAGTGATGAGTGGAAAATTCTCGAAAAAGCTGCGCGCTACAGATAGCACCGTATGTGCGTCATTCACCCACACATACATCGTTCTATGTGTGGGTTATGTTTTGTTGAAGTTTCGGTAAACACGTAGAAGATTCACGAAGGGCCGGCGCATTGCTACTTAGTAAACAAAAATGTTATACAGTCCGCTGTAGATACATACATATCATTACGCCGTGTCCCTACCGGGGTAGGCAGAGAGTATAGAGTTAGACCCACACGTCAGTCTACCCTTCGGGGACCGTTGTGGGAAGCCGCGAAGATATGTTGAAATCATCGATTTATATTCCTTTTTTTTTTCTAGAATACATTTTAAACACCTATAGGTGCCGACTGTGCTTGGTACGTCGATAACTAATAAACATTTTAATTCATTTATTTCGACCAACAAGGATCATAATGGGCATAATTGTGTTCGTTTGTTTTTTTTGTTTCGCTTTCACTACCTAACCGATCCTAACTAAAACTACTTAACCGATCATCATTAAACTTTGTACACATATTTTCTAGGGTGTATCCAAATGCTTCCAAGCATTTGGATACTTATGCTTAAGATAAAAAAACAAAATTTAACGAGGGTAAAAAAATATAATTTCTGGTAAGAATGATATAAAATTTTAAGAAAATCTATCAAATTCAACGCGGACAAACAACGTGACACGTAATTTATATTAAGATTAAGAAGAATAGCTGCATTGTGTAGGATATGTTTTGTTCCGAAAATAAATCTAGATAAAATTGCTAGTAATAGTAATTTCCCTACTTAATAATATTTTTATTATTATACTAGCTGTGCCCGTGACTTCGTCCGCGTGGGATAGTGACTGCGCAGTATTACATTACAGTACAGGATCCCTACGTAATAGTAGCTTTATGCATACAAAGTCTCAGCCCGATCGGTTTAAATTTGTCAAAGTTTCATACAAACTTTCATCCCCTATTTTATCCCCTTGGGGGTAGAATTCATCAAAATCCTTTCATAGCGGATGCCTACGAAATAACATCTACCTGCATGCCAGATTTCAGCCTGATCGCTCCAGGTGTTTGGGCTGTGCGTTGATAGATCACTATGTCAGTCACCTTTGAGCTATATAGATAGATATATATATATATAGATAGATCATTTATAATTATTATTATCACTATTTTATTATTATTTATCATTCATTTTTATTTTTTAATATTATAAATGCAAAAGTTACTCTGTCTGTCTGTCTGTTACCTTTTCACGCTTTAATGACTGAACCGATTTACATGCAATTTGATAGAGATATAGCCTAGAGCCTGAGAAAGGACATATGCTACTTTAAGGTGGAAAAGGGTTGTAAGGGGTAGAAATAGGGGATGGAAGTTTATATAAAACTATGTAAGGTTTAAGCCTAAACTACTGAACCGATTTAAATAAATTTTGGTACAGAGTTAGTCTAGTGTAATTAAAAATGGTGCTCAATGTCTCTTATCCACGCGGACAAAGTCGCGGGGCACAGCTAGTAATATTATAAATGCGAAAGTTTGTAAGCATGGATGTTTGTTATTCAATCCCGCCAGAGCGGCTGAACGGAATTGAATGAAACTTAACACAGAGATAGATTATTTGGTGGATCACATAGTCTAGTGGTCAGAGCTCCTGACTGAGAAGACATGTGGTCGCGGGCTCGATTCCCGCCGAAGGCAGATATATGGGTGATGAACATGAGTTGTCTAGTTACCGTAACCCAAATTTTGCTTCATTTGGGGATATGGCAATTTGTGTGGAATTATCCAAAGGTCAATTTAAATTAAATATTATATCTGACTAAAAGACCGTAAAAAAATATATGTTTATACATATATTTATTTTGATTTGAATATATTTATCTTACTTATGTAGAATGATCTTTAAGTTTTGTGTATGGTTTTGATATTAAAGTAACTGCCCAAAATGGCAATGCAATGATAATAATATCTGTCTTCCGAATTCTAAGGCCTCTATAAAGGCAGTGATGGAAACGACAAACCCGAACCGTGCACCTTTTTCGACGTTTTATAAGTGCCCATCTACTAGGCCTATGTGAAATAAAATATTTTGACTTTGATTTTAAGCCGTGGTGGCCGAGTGGTTCGAGTAGTTGCCTGCGACACGAAGATCGCAAGTTCGAATCCCGACTGTACCAATGAGTTTTTCTTAAGTACAGTGATTAGTCACACCACGAGCTTTACGGTGAAGGAAAACATCGAGAGGAAACCTACATACGTCTGAGAAGCAATTCAAAGGCGTATGTATAGTCGTGTTGGAGTAACGGCGATGAACTCGCCAGCTGTCACGTTGGTACCTAAAAATATATCTCTGGCGGAATGTGTGTGTGTGGGTATTATTACCTATACACCTCTGCCTACCCCTTCGGGGACCCTTGTGGGAAGGCGTCAGGATATTGCGAAAATTTACGAGAATGGATGTACATGTTACTCAAGTCGGCTGAGCGGAATAACAGAAGCACAATTTATAGGTATTTTATATATTTACATATTATATTTTGCCCGTCTTATTGTTGCGGCAAATCTCTAAAACGGCTGGATCGATTTTGATGGCTTTCACTCGCAATGACTTACTGATATAATCTAAGTAGTTGGACATGGTATTCTCCTGGCGCTGATTTCAAACAAACGAACATAGGCTTACGATCACCATTTCATAATAGATAGAATACATTCAGAAATGTATTCTATCTATATATTTTTATATTAATATTATAAAGAGGAAAGATTTGATTGTTTGTTTGTATTGAATAGAATCCGAAACTACTGGAACGATTTCAAAAATTCTTTCAACATTGGTAATCTTCATTCACCCAGAGTGACATAGGCAAATATAACCCATGTCCACCTGTGTGATGCCGGGACGGTTCGCTGACTATTATAAAATGGTGCTTGTAGAATAGAATATTTTATATTCTATTCTATAATATCCTAGCTCAGTATCATCTTCTAAAGCCGGGTCCAGACGAGTGTAACGTGAAATGTAAGATTACGTGTAATTTAGCGTCAACAGTGTGGACGGCACACGAACTCAAAGCGAATTGTGTCCAAACGTGCACTGCGGGCGGGCTCCTTTGTGTTCGCGCAAAAACCGACAGCCGATGGATCAACATTTATTTATTTATTTTCATCTCACTTACTACTATTTTTACAGGATGCTCCCAATACAATAGCGAAGCCATAACAATTAATTACAATTAATTTATCCTAACATCGAGCACCATAATTATTAATAACATCGAGCACCGCGCGAGCGTTACATGTAATGCCATGTCCACACGTAGAATTCGTGTTACATTACACGTAATCTTACATTTCACGTTACACTCGTCTGGACCCGGCTTAAAGCTCGCGAACTAGACATTGACATCATTCGCCACTTGCCATGCCGCTCCAAACACAAACTGCGTAAATTGTGCAACATTTATAATTATTGACAAATAATAATATATCCTCACGCCTTCCCACATCCACTTTAGAGAGATATATTTTAGTTGCCTACGTGACAGATGGCGAGTCCATCGCCGTTACTCACGCACGACTATACATACGCCTTTGAATTTCTTCTCAAACGTATGCAGGTTTCCTCTAGATGTTTTCCTTCACCGTGCTAATAACATTAACTGTAAATGTGAAAAAAAAATGGATGTATTAAATGTTTATTGAGTATGCTGTGGCTGTACTGTTAAATAAATAATTAATGCACATTCTCACATAGTACCTACATATTATTCTGTTTTGTCAATCCTTCTCCACTCATCCGTTCTATAGCCCAACCCATGTAACATGCTTTTCTTAACAATCACACACTCGTTCACGCCAAATGGATATTGTCATATATATGTATGTATTTATATATCAAGAAATAACTAACTACTTTGTTCTATTTATGGCAGGTAGTTAATAAAAAAAAAACAAGTGTAAAGTAGCACAAAAGTTTATTGAGATAACAATAAAGACTCAATAATGGTAAATCAAAAAATTAAACTTATTTCTAAAAAACATTTTAAACCACAATAAACAAAATCAGTCTCAAAAAATTTGTTTAACGAAAAACCTTTGGATACAGAACTCAAATTAAATGTTATGCCTTACACTTATCGTAAACTTATTACTACATTGTAGGAACCGCAAATTCACTTCACTTTTTACCCTCCTTGACCTCGGATTGATCTTTGATCTCCTTGCGGACTGGGCCGGTTTGCTGGATCGACACCAATCGCTCACCCTTGACGGCTTCTGGAACCTTCCTCGGCGCGGTGATGGAGAGCACTCCGTCGGAGGACAGCTTCGACTCCACAGCCTCCGGCACACAGCCCTCAGGCAGCGCGTACCTGCGAGTGAACTGGCGGGAGATGTACCCGTGCTGGTCTTGCTTCTCCTCGTGCTTGCCCTCCACCACGATGTACCCGTCCGCTGTCTTCACGCTGATCTCCTCGGGGGCGAAGTGCTGCACGTCGAGGTTCACTTGGAACTTGTCCTTGTCGGCCTTGATGCTGGAGCCGATGTCCCGCGCTGCCGACGCCAGCTGCCTCCACGGGCGGAAATAGTCCTCAGATTGCAATGGAATCACGGCAGTGGTAAGCAGGTCGTGAGGTGTTAGGGCCAGCCCAAAGTCTTGATCCAGCAGTCGGCTGGGCCAGTAGTTGCGACTGCGAGGACGAGTATCCATACCGAACATGAATGGCAGGAGAGACATTTTGTTCACTTTCGTTGATTGTTGAGTAACTCGAGAGCACAGTTGAGTCGTGCGTTGCAAGCGCTTCGATCACTTGGATTGGAAATGCATGCCCGGCAGCGACCACACCGCCCTTTTATACGTGAGAGGCGACATCTAGTGATGAGTAGAAACTTCTCGAAACAACTGCGCGTTACACATACAGTGTGTGTGACATTCACCCACACATACAATATACGTTCTGTAAAGGTTTCGATAAGCTCGTAGAATTTTCACGAATGGCCGCCGTACGAATCGAATTGAAATATCTTAGGTATTATAATATATATATATATATCTTAGGTACTTATAATAATATAAACAGGCGCTATGTTTGTTTGAACACGCTAATTTCATGAACTTCTGATCTGATTAGATAAAATATTTAGCTAATAAGCCGTCAGATTCAACCCAACCAAAAAGAGTGTATTTACTCTTTTCTATGTACATATAATACAGTCTCAGATCTGAGATATTTAAAATATATATGAATTATAACAAAACACATCCAGTACTTGATTTCACAAAAATAACCTAGAAGTTTTTATGAATTAATTTATTCAATAAAGGTGAAATGTTTAAACAAATGTTAAACTTACTGTGACCCCCGAAAAAGGTGGGGAATTATAAAAATCATACACATAATGTCTAGTCTCTTACGGGGTAGGTAGCTCTAATAAAAATCTGCCCATCAATTTTTACCAACATAGTATTCTTGTTAGTGAGAAGGTTTATACATACTTAAACAAGATTCAATCGAATCTAGACGCTTAATAAATTTATACACATAATATAAATGCAAAAGATTGAAGTGAAAGTGAAAAAGATTTTTCACGCAAAAACTACTAAGCGCAATTTGATAATACTTGGCACAAGGATAGATTATTAGCTGGATTAACACACAGGATTTGAAAAAAAAACTACGTATGTAGTCTAATTTACTCCGATGAAACCGCGGGGCACCGCTAGTTAAAATCATTAAATATATATTCACGCCTACCCGTAAGGGTCTCTGTAGGGGTGGGCTGAGATGTAACAACAGTCTCTTTTACTGGAGATATATTTAGGTGCCGTCGTGACAGATGGCGAGTCCGTATTTGAATCTCTTCTCAAACGATGCAGGTTTCCTCTCGATGTTTTCCTTCATTGTAAATATTATTTACTTTAAGAAACTGCATGACTGGCAGTTTTTACGCCGAATATGTATGAAATGAACACTTGATATAGGCACTTATTTATAAAAAAAAATGCATAATATTTGAATCATATACAACGCAAACTATATATTTAACAAAAACAATATGGGTAGGCACTTAAAAATAAATAAATATTTTAATAGGGTAAACAAAGCCATTTTTCGCAAAAAACACCCTACACAAATTATCCTTAACTCTAGTCTCCTCTCATTTACTTTCAAATGCTATCAATCGTTAGAATTCCATTATTCTCGAACTTCTCGAACCATCATTTAGCTACGTGACTCGACCTACCCCAACATTGTAAATATTCTAGAAAGGTCATGACGAGCTGCGCAAGTCGAGCCAGACACATTAAACGAGAGGTCGTCACACTCATGACATTGAAAAGTACCGATAAGGACTTCATACAACATTGTATTATTTTTGCACTCCATGATTAAGTACCTAATTAAAACATAATTGTAAAGCAATCATCCACTGATATGATGTATGGCAATTAAATGTAAGAATACTAGTATTCAAAGAATATTCGAGAAAAAATTATCGCTACTTCATTCCAAATCCATTGCATTATTGAACGAAGTGCGCGCGCACAATTCACAATATACAAACAATGCTATAGAACATTCGACAGTTGTTCCAGACGCTTCGCGAAAGGTCGTTCACAGTCTGCTCTTATTTCAGACACCATCAAGCTGCGGGCTGCAAACACGAATAAATGTTGCAAATGTTATTGCAGCGCTATTGATGGGTCAATTTATTTATAATTGCAAAGAGATCGCTCCTTTTATTGCTGAAAAAAAAAAAATGTTTTAGCCAAATCGGCCTTCTAATTGAATTATATGAATATAATGTTTAGTGCCTCTAAACCTCCCCTCATTATTTCAATTAAAATATACAACAAGGTTACAGAAGCAATAAGAAATTAACAACATTTTTATAAATATACTAAACTAATTAGTTAAATTTATGTATGAGTCTTTTCTTAGACCATAAGATTACTTTTTTTCCGTTCTGACACGATATCTTTGTGTTATCCTGATTACAAAATCTATGATTTACAAAATACCTATTACTAGTTTAAACATTCAAGCAAAGTCATTGAAATACCAATTTTATTCACAATTTTAGCATTAATCTTGAAAAAAATGGGTGTGATATTTTCATAGAAATTCAAAGGTAATTTTTCAGTATAATTTCCTTTGCGACCCACGGCTAGTTGCACCTGATCGAACAGCGAATCGAGCAAATGTTTCTAGTATATTCTACTCGTTACTAGAGGGCGCTTTTACCAATATAAATACTGCGATCTGTCTACCGGCGTCAGTTGAATTTTGCAAAGCGAACAGAAGCTGTCTGCGGTTACTAACGCAACAAAGCGAATTTTTCGAAGCGAATTTGCCATATTACTGAGTTTATAATGTCTCTGCTACCGTACTTATTCGACGACTTCGGCTTCAGGCGTCCTCGTCGCCTCGTAGACCAGCATTTCGGCTTGGCGCTCACTCCCGAAGACTTACTATCCGCCGCGGGTCCACTCGTCGGCAGGGAGTACTACCGGCCCTGGCGTCATATGGCGGCGGCTATGCAGGACGTCGGCTCCAGCATCAAGGCCGACAAGGACAAGTTCCAAGTGAACCTCGACGTGCAGCACTTCGCTCCCGAGGAGATCAGCGTGAAGACAGCGAACGGGTACATCGTGGTGGAGGGCAAGCACGAGGAGAAGCAAGATCACCACGGGTACATCTCCCGCCAGTTCACTCGCAGGTACGCGCTGCCTGAGGGCTGTGTGCCGGAGGCTGTGGAGTCGAAGCTGTCCTCCGACGGAGTGCTCTCCATCACCGCGCCGAGGAATATTCCAGAAGCCATCAAGGGTGCAAGACCCGTGCCCATTCAGCAGACCGGCCCGGTACGTAAGGAGGTCACCGATCAAACTGAAGGGAAAGTGGAGAAGAAAGAGTGAGAAGTGAACGGCTAATTTTTTCGTATTCATTCCTTAATCGTGCTTTTTTTATTATGATAGTTGTAGGCTCGTTCCAAAGTATATTGGCAGTGCCATGACTGATATTCTCTCATCGTTGTAAGTAATTTTAAGTGTTTAATAATAAATGTTTTCTTAATCTATTTGGTGTATTATTTTTATTCCCTAAAAGCAAAGACTACATCAAATTCAAAATGGCCAACGATTTTTTTTTCAAGAGGTTTCTGAGGGTCATACTCATTGGCCTACTTTACTACAATACAAAGTTGTTACTAGCTACTTCGAATGGCTCACACAAGGGATTATTCCCAAATTTCATGTCCATTTATGGAAAAACTTGTATTCATAATAAAGACACTACACGACTGTATAAAGTACTTTATAGATAAGTAGGTAAGAATAATTATTTTGATTACTTCTTTAAAATGTTGTTTAACTAGGTGTTAGGGGCACCCTTTTAAGTATCATCAGATACATGTGACAGGGTGCTTCGCTCTTATTTTTTTTTTGTGTTGTAGCGTGAGTTCCGGGAACTTTTGCTACTTAACCGGTCAATGGCGAGACCTAGGCCTCCAGCCAGGCACTTTAGTACTAAGCAACACAGCTGGAGTTAAGCAATTATATTTATTACAATGTTACTAAAAAGATGAGATGACTCGTTAACAACGGTCGTTCGTGGTACGTTCCAGAAGGGCATCAAGGACATTTTTAAGCACGTGAGTAATGTGTGAATAAGTATCAAGAGCAAGGAATTTATCTTATACCTCACCCTATACATGAAGATCAATGTTTGTTTGTTTGTTTCTTAAGCGTTCTGAAAGCATCAGATTGTAATAAACTTTGGTAGGGCGTTCCTGGTCCGTAAAAAGCCCCCACAAAATGTATGTTATGCGTAGTATTGCAACGCATTCCGGTTGTAGTTAATATTGTAGTTTGTGTTATAATACAGAACCCTCCGCCAATTATCTCGTGTTTTTTCTGGTAAATATGTTTTTTTAATATATCGATCCAAAGAGAAAGACTTCCAGAAGGCTCGAAGGGTTTGGCAGAGGCAAAAACCATAACTTCGATTGAGATAAATTTAGGTGCCAGCGATATATGGCATCACCGCTGCTCAAGTGCTTACGACTATAATACTACGCTTCTCAAACGTCAGCAAGTTATATCTCGATATTTTCGTTCACCGTCAACTCGTGATGTGATTAAGTATTATTGTACTTAAGTTCAGAAGAAAATATTGGTTCAATTAATTCGAGCTTAGAATATTTATATTTATAATTTCAACCGAGAATCCTCAATCATATCTTTACCTAAGCTATCTATTTAGAGGAGGCCATAAAGTCATGAATAAAAACAAAAGCATAATTTTGTATGAATCTTTATTTAGCTACAACAAAATGAGACAAACCACCTCGCAGCTCGGCGGTACATTTATAATCTACAGTTACCATAGACAGTGTATAAAACAATAGTTCATTTAGAAGCTCAGTTACGAATCATTACTACTACAGTGCTGTGTTAATTTTTTGTTACATCTAATTGGGAATTATTCTAGAAATAAAACGACAAAGTATGTTATAAAACAATATTGCATAGGAACCATTTGACATAACTACACACCGACATCTATATAAATAAAAGAAATTGTTTGTTTTTCATCTATGTACTCCTAAGCTATTCACTTGATCATGATAAAACTTTGGTAAGTACATCAGGTTCCTGGCCGAAAAAGATCTCGCTAGATGGCGCTGCACAACATTAATTTTCATAGTCAAACGATAGCAATTAAATCGCAGGCATTGACAGGTAAGTACAGTCAGCCTGAAAAATTCGTATATTAATTATAACAACGGTTAGTATACTGAATTACGCAATTACAAGTAATTGGTCGATTTTCGAATCCTGTAATAAAAACTTGAAATGGATATTACTGTCATATTTTTCTGATCATTTGTGATTTGCTAATGAAAATAATAATTACGTGCAAACTAATATAATCCTTAAGTCAGGGCTTAAAGCCCATGATTCTGCCGAGAATTACTACTGTTTTCTTAAGTTGGTAGTTCTGTTTTAAGTCTGTACCTACAGGAAAACATCTTCGTAAAATTATTACTTATAATGGCGATCGATTTACTATGTTATTGCATTATTATTACCACGTTCTGCGTGTAAAACAAATCACCATAAATACCTGCCATTCACTGTATTCCCAAACACTTATAAAGTTGTAACTACATTATTTCAATTACACTATACTACTAGAAAAGGTAGTGCCTACCTAAGTAGTCGCGTATTTTGTTCTCTGTTAAAAGCATTGAAAATATATAAGTAAATATATATTATCATTACAAAAACAACACAATATATTATAACAAGTTATATATAAATAACTTTTAATATTTTTCCCACGTAATTTTTTTGTACCATAACCAAAGTTAATACTTTAGTCCTTGGAATAATAAATAAATTATAAATATATTATATTAGTAAACATTGCATTTTAATGTAAATATATATACATAATATATATGTATGAGGATAGAGAGCTGGCAACAATTATATTTGCAATTGTTGTCAGCTATAATTAATACAATTCTAATTATTCGGACGAGGCATAATGTTTTTTTACCAAGAACCAAATTAAAAAAAGCACATTGACATCTAAGTACTATTCTATTAAAAATTATAAATTTCTTAAGTATATATTATTTCGGTACAGAATTGTGACGAAGGGCAATAATATTCGTGCTGAACCTTATCATTTACCATTTTCAAGATAATACTTTTATTTACATGGAAGGCATGAGGCATGTGCATTAATCAATAATTAATGATATGTTTTGAAAAGACGTTATTTTCAATAACCATTCGTTACTCTATATCTAAAAAATAAAACATTATATTAATTAATAAATTATAGAGTTTTAATTTCGCGTAATAGCTACAACGTTCAGCTTATAAATATCTTCCTCAATTCTTTTGTATATTTATTTTTATTAATAGTATAATTATCTACTTCTAATATCTAAGCTACATAAAGACGCCATTTTTGTTTTACAACATCTAATGCTATAAGTACAAAATTGAGCTTTATTGATATGTATCGTTACGATTTAGTTTGCAAGAGTGTTCCGACAAAATACAAGACATAATAAAGAAGATTCAAGAAATTATGTTACCGTGTACACTTCGATTACGTATCCCGTACGTAAATACGGCTTAACA
>JACCPG010006346.1:0-15541 GCA_016069955.1 Drepana arcuata | reverse complement strand
ATAGTCGTGCTTGAGTAACGGCGATGGACTCACCATCTGTCACGTTGGCACCTAATATACCTCTGGCGAAAAGTGGGTGTGTGGGTATTACCTATGCACCTCTGCCTACCCCGTCGGGGGCCCTTGTACGCGTGAGGATATATTATATTATTATTACATAAGTTAAGCACATATACTTGGTTATATATTAAAAAATATATATCTTCACGCCTAGCCACAAGGGTCCCCGAAGTGGTAGAGGTGTGTAGGTACTAACCACACACCCACTTCTCGCTGGAGATATTTTTTAGGTATCAATGTGACAGATGGCGAGTCCATCGCCGTTCCTGAGCACGACTATAGATACTTCTATGACTATGCTCAATCCCCTGGTGCTGCGAGCGTCTATAGAGGACGATAACCGATTACCATAAGATAGACCTCATGCTTGCTTGGCACCTTTGTGGTATAAAACGTATGCAGGTTTCCTCTCGATGTTTTCCTTCACCGTAAAGCTCGTGCTGTGACTAATCACTTACACATAATACTTAAGTTCAGAAAAACTCATTGGCACAGTCGAAAATCGAACTGGTAATCTTTGTGTGGCAGGCAATTATTCGAACAGGTCGGCCACCACGGCTGTACTCGTATTTATTGTTTTTTTTTATAAACTCCTAGGCTTGAAAACGGGTACTTTGAGTGTTGAACATTGTACAAGCTAATGTTGTACATGTACTCTCTATATAGCGTTATGTAATGCATTTAAACGACTTTTTCATTTTTCACTGTGCCCTATTGTATAATCATGAGTTCGTGTGTAACCAAAGTTCCCACGCCTCTGAAGTTCAAGAATGTTGCGCCTGATATTTGGATGGGTGGCTTCACTTATGTAACTAGTGACTATGCAAAAAACAAATATGCTACAAAGAGCTCTGACGGCAGATTGATTGGTCAGTCCTCTGGGTAGGTGTGAAGATATATAATAATAATAATAAATTCTTTATTGAGTTACATGTTACTTCTGTCCCTTTCGCACAAATAGTGAAGAAGAATCAGGAACGAGCTTAACTCGGAAACCGAATGTTAAAATTTTCACCACGGGGCCAAAACTGGAAAATGCCGGTCCTGCATGCCTTTATTTTTCCTTTTTCCCATCAGACACCTACTGATAGCGTAGGGCTGCCCCTACCGTGCAAAGCCTATTTGTAGTGTGTGTAAAAGTGGTATAGTACCTTCTGTTCTGTGGTCGAAATTGTCAAAGTTGTCAATAATGGGTCGAGTTTCAGATTTCTCCCTTTCCAGATACCATTCATTCTTATTTATTTATTAGACTTTCTAAAAAGAAATACACATTATAAAGTGCTAGGTAATTCAATTGTTTTTTTGTGATTCGTCAACTATACTGCAGTATTTGTTTAGATTTTGAGACAGGTTTGCTCCAAAAAAGTCCTAATATTCGAAGATACATATACATATACATCACGCCAAGTCCCTTTCTCTCTTTCGCTTCGTCCACATACATCAGTCTCTTCATACATGCTCGCTGGTTTTGAGTACTCTTGACATTCCCGTCCTTGAGCGTCCGATCGATTTGATCCAGGTAGTTGGAACGTGGTCTTCCTCTGCCTCTTCTTGCACGCACTTTCGCGTTGTACCTATGTCTCGTCAATCTATTCGAATATTAGTGAAGTTAAATTATGTTATATTTTACACAGTTGGAAACTAGCGTATCACGAAGATATACAACCGTTTTACATAGCAATAAATCGTTCAATTATTCAATTGTATCAATCAGCGTGTAATCACGCCGTGACATCTAGACAATACAATGACACAAACCGATACAATGTATCGATAATTATTGTTAAAAGCAACGACAGACTCGATTCAAACGGGCCAATTCGATTTCTATCTCATTGTCTCTACGTGGTTAATTTGTATGTTATACAATGAATTTGGTAGATAATTTCTGTTAGCGAACGTATTACACTTTTTCGAAAAACTTTCCATTAAAATTGAGATAATGGCAATAAAGCCAATTGAAATGAGTGGAATTATTAATTCATTAAATCTCTCTTCACTATTACAGATATATACATATGTATATGAGTATATAGCATATACATAAGCTTATATGTACCGTGGTGTGAGTGGTTCGAATAGTCAGTCGCCTGCAAAATAAGGATTGCACTTCGAACCCTGACTATTCTAAATTTAAGTACAGTGATTAATGACATCACACAACTTTACGTTAAAGGAAAGCATCGCGAAGAAACGTCTAAGTGGTCACCCAAATATAAATGAGTTCTCACCAAGCGTCGCGTTCGCACTTAATTCGATCTGTGGAAAATCTGAGTGCTCACACACCTGGACGTAGGCTTTGTAAGAACATAATGTAAGAAGTAAAGATCTGATGAGGATATAATACATAATACAACCGATAGGAATGTATGGAAATTTACCTAACAGTGTTTGGGTGTGCAAACAGTGCCGCGGGGTACAAGTTGTATCTTGCGGGTTGCGACAAAACTTAGGTTATTTCGACAATGAGCGTCAAACTGAGCGTAGAATGGTTAGTCTACTTGAATGGTTTCTATGGGAGAGTAAATTATAATTTTCCCGACGATTTGATCTAGATGTGACATGGCCTTCCACTGCCTTTCATCCAGACACTTTCGCATTGTACGTATTATTGTATTACAAGCATATATACCATGCATAGAACTTTTCTTCAAAAAACAAAACTAAATATGTGTAAATCTTCTGTACCTGTGTATATGACGGAACTCCTGGACCGATTTTGATGTTTTTTTTTGTGTTATCAGGTGGATTTAGAAATGGTTTAGATGCATTTTAATTGATATCGTTTCAAACAACCTACTAGAATATGACAGCTAGAGGAACTCGTGTTATAGTATTATTTACGCCTTTGACTCAGTGAAATGTCGTTTGCCTATTCTAATGGAAGAGCTCTCTATTTACTAACTAATCTTTGCTCCGAGCTAATGCACTACACTGCCAGCAGAGCCTAATATCTTGTCTTCTGGCACTTTACAACACCGCGGCGTGATGTAACCTGCCTGTATTTAACATAATACAAATACCTGTGCCTTCCAAAGCTTGTAAAAAATGACCTAGTGCATTCGTAATAGCGTGCCTAATACCTATCTTGTTTTGAGGAGCGAAAGCTGACGTTTTGATATCTTTAATTTGGGTTGTGTTTGATAGTGATGCAACGTACCGTAGGCCATGAGGCACAAGCGTACACTACGCTTCGAAACCTGACAGCAATGTATGGATGACATAGTTTATTAAAGCTTGAAGCTTATTCCGTAACCACAAGAATCCATTGGTCTAATAAAGCACCCTTTTACCGGTAAGGGTACTTAAATGCAAACGTGATAGATCGGGGGCCTGTTTTCCCGTCGTAGACTTTCAAAAGACAAATCTTGAAGACTGACTGACTATACCTACTGGCCAACAGAAAAAAATAATTATAAAAATATGAAAACCGGAAAATATATCTACATGTCGTTGCCACCAAAAAAAAAATCGTCGGCGAAAGGTCAGTCTGAGGGCATTACTACAGACCTCTACCCCTCTAGTGACCTTTGTGGGAAGGCTTGAGGATGCTAGATTTAACTTCACTGTTGAGTTTTCCCTGGAGAGTACAGCATGGAGTTCTTCAAGAAGGGTGTGAAAAGGTTCCTGCAGGGTCGGCAGCGCGCAAGCGATACCCCGGTGTTGCAAGCATCCATATTCAGCGGTAACCGCTTATCATCAGACGGACCGCATGCTTGTTTGCCACTCGTGTGGTATAAAAAAACACAAATCATGTTTGTCAAAAATGCTATTCTTCTGTATCATTTGACAAACATTATTGGTCTCAATATAATATTTTTTACTTACTTCTACTTACTTATAAAGCTTCGTCCATATCATATTCAAGTCTCATAGAGAGTTGTACCCAGTATTACCAGTTGCCCAATTCGCGAGAGAACTAAATATTTCCACTACATTTGCGAGTGAACGTAAATATAGTTCAAGATCGGTGGTGCAACACTTTATTTTGCATATCAACATGCCAACTTATCTGTGCATTTCATGTCATCTCTATCCCAAGGTGGTAAAGTCTACAATCAGTTGGCTCATGATTAGACTGTTCACAATGATGAAGGTGTAAATACAATATTTATTTTGCGGAAGATATGAAGCTTGATTATGAGGTGTTAGTGTGCATAATTGATTGTGATTGATTACTGTGCTACCGTTGGCTAAGTGTAGTTTTTTAGTTTAGTCTAGTAACACAAGGACGCACTTAGATAGCAGTGGAACCGCAATTACGACAAATCTTAAAAAAAAACGCTGCATAATCATCATTATCATTACATGTATGTTTTGGAACAGAACATTGCACAGTGATTATGTATTTACAATTAATTAAGCTGGTTTGCAATTCTTCTCTACAAGTTTGCTACTCAAACTAATTACTTGAGTTCAAAAGATAGTTTCTCGTCATCTTTTACTTTTTAATACCACATACTCGTATGGTTGCAAGTATGCATGCGGTCGTCAAATGACGTGTGGTTACCGTTACCTATGGATGCCTGTAACACCAGGAGTATAAATTTGCCATGGCCGGCCCTGTCGGCCTGCCCATGTCGACAAAAATGTTCTTAGAAAACACCATGCTGTATTCTCTAGGGAAATACTAAGCATTTTTGTACTTTTTTTTATCGTGAAACCTTTGCTAATATACTGAAGACATTTATGTTAAGAGATTGTTTTACATAGGTTATAATATAAATATAAGTTAAAAATATAAATTTCAAATTCTGTGAACTTACTCGCGATCCCTGGAGTAGTGATGGAAGCATGATGTCAGTTAGCCTATAGCTTTCCACAGTAAGCTGACTTTATGATGCACTATTTTATCAAATAAGATTTCCTGAGATTTGTGTGTAATTGTATTTATGGTTTAGATGTGTAGACAGAGACCCACTTTCCACCGGAGATATATTTTAGATGTCAACGTGTCTGAGTAACCGCAAGACTATCGCCGTTTCTCAAACACGACTATACATTCGTCTTTAAATTATTCAAAAACAACTTGAACCACTCGGCCACCATGGCTTTTTCGGATATTTTCTTAAATGTAGGTATATCACAATATTCATCTGAAACTTATAGCAAACGCTTAAATATGAAAACGCATGTCTGGCTTAATAAATCGCGCGTCTGTATGCTACCACCAAAACGCAGGGCGGTCCATTGGTTATAGTAGACCACAAAATATGTTCGTATCATTGAGGTCCGGCCGCACGGGTTTGTGACTAGAATTAATCTCTTGACAAATGACCTCTGGAGTTCAACTGTAATTTGTCGAGTGCAAAATTTTTTTTTATTAAGCGTTTACTGTTTCAATGTTTAGAGTTAAGACTTAAATTTCAAATGTTTATTTTTTGCAATCCTAAATGAAAACTACAGGGCATGGACTAACCATTCTGCCAGGACATTCATTCAAAACTACCCGAAAACAACTCCATTTTACCTCGTTGTCTTTACCTTTAAGGTGGCAAACACGCTTTCAACACAAAGGGTATCGCTCGTTGCCGACTTTGAATTTCTTCCCGAACGTATGCAGGTTTCCTCTCGATGTTTTCCTAAACCGTAAGTTTTTAAGAATACATTAAAATAACAGGTAAGGACACAGTTTAAAATAGTGCCTTGATATTTAGTTGACACACTTGGATATTGTACTTTATACAACTCAATGCTATGATTGTCAATGGAGATGTATGCACAAATTCAAAATTCCTACTCATCTAATTATGCATAAGTAGTGTGGTTTACGTTAATAATTCAAGGCACCCTGCTGATAAATTCCTAAAAGTGTAATAGATAAAAAAGGGATCAGCTAACTCGCCAAACATCCCAAGATACGGTCCTTACTTGGCGTGATGTTATGTATCTGCACTGTACTCTCTTTGCCTAGCCTCGTAGTAGTACGGCGCCAGGTCTCTAGACTTTTATTTATTTATTTTATTAAGGTACACCAACCATATACATACCTATTTGGACACTGTAATATTTTTTTTTTATACAACAAGAGTGGTAAACAAGCACACGGCCCACCTGATGGGAAACGGTTACCGTAGCCTTTTTACGCTCACGATACCGAAGTATCACTTGCGTGTTGCCACTCTGTGTTCGGAGAGTTATAGTGTGTTGGCAGCATAAGGTTTATTCCCTCTGCAACACAATGTAACAATCCTCCCCTGTCCCCAAGAAGCTCATTACTGGAAACCTTATTCACCACGTAGGAACACAACACTAAACATTGTGTTATTTGGCTACGGACTTCTATAAGGTGGAGGTCCTGCCCCAGTCAGGCAGCTCCAAATTCGAACGGGAAACCCGTTATGCCCTACCTACCTAACAAATCTAAAATTAAAAACCTAATATGCACATCAATAATAGGTATACACAACACTTTTACAATATGTTACATAAAAATTGATTAATGAATGTAGACTTAAGGTCTCTCGCTTCATCCACATTCATGTTCCCAATCTTAGCCTTTAGTTTGGAACGTGGAATACCACGTTCACAGAGGAATACCTCTGCCTCTTCCTCCAGACTCTTTCGCATTGTATAGGCATTACATCTGTTTCGTCGACCCTTTTTTCTGATTTCGTAATATCTCTTAAACCATCACGCTTTCTCACAAGGGTCTCCGAAGTCTAATAGCACCCACATTTCACTGGATACTTAGGTGCTGTCATAACGGCTACTCCACCACCTTTACTTCTAACGATCCTCTACCTCCTATAGCGATACTGTAGCACAATCTCTGCCAAGTTAGCCTTGTGTGAAATGATAAATAAATACCAGTTTAAATGCTTGGTTCATCACACATAGGCATAAATAAAATGGACGACAATCGAATGAGTATTTTAACGATATGTATTCATGTATTACCATGCTGCATCGCGTATAAGCAATGAGTTGGCACCGGTAGACTTGCTAGTCAGGTTTCAAGAATTTTGTACGTCCCTGCTTGACTTCATACGACTATAGGAGCCCTGTTGGTATGAGCTTTTGGTTTTACGTTGGTTGGTTGGTGGTGTAACTCCGCGTACATAGACAAAAGATCGACCAATGTCGGGCTTAGACAGCCAGAAAGTATAGATTCCTTCAAGTAGTGTGACTGAGGGTGTGATGGTAAATATGAAGAAAGGCATTGCCCTAGACGTGTAGAAAGGATGGGAGTAACTTCGTTCCAAATACCTGAACCAAATGGATCGATCATTTAGGAATGGGATATTCATCTGCCTTTTCTTGCACACACTTTCGCTTACGTAGGGACGTAGGTAGTAAATAAAGTTTAACTGATAACGAGACAAAATTAATCAATCGGAAATTTCGTAATTATTAATTTGTACACATATATATATAATAATAATAATATATATATATAACCTCACGCCTTCCCACAAGGGTCCCCGAAGGGGTAGGCAGAGGTGTACAGGTAATACCCACACACCCACTTTCCGCCAGAGATATATTAGGTGCCAACGTGACAGATGGCGAGTCCATCGCCGTTACTCAAGCACGACTATACATACGCGTTTGAATTTCTTCTCAGACGTATGCAGGTTTCCTTTCGATGTTTTTCTTCACCGTAAAGCTCGTGGTGTGCCTAATCACTGTACTTAAGTTCAGAAAAACTCATTGGTACAGTCGGGATTCGAACTTGCGACCTTCGCGTCGCAGGCAACTGCTCGAACCACTCGGCCACTACGGCTATATATATATATATATATATATATATATATATATATATTTATATATATATATATAGCCGTTATTTCGACTGCAACGAGACAAACAAAACTAAATATATATATATATATATATATATATATTTAGTTTTGTTTGTCTCGTTGCAGTCGAAATAATGAATTAATGGCACCTAACGTTGCGCAATTGTGGTCACAACATGGCGGACTGTACAAGTTTCAATTTGAGATTTAATGGTAGTAGGATGTTGGGAGGTATAATAAAAGAACAATATTGTAACGAATTGAGAGCTATGAAGGTCGATTCATTGTGAAATCTTATCTTGAGCACTGAGATAGCGGTTCAGATAGGATATGTGCGTAGAATACATTAAGTAGATTGCAGAATCACCAAGGCATTGGTCGAACGTAACAATCGACAGAGAAAATATATACTGTTTCTATTGGGAACGTCAAGAGTACCCGAAACCGATTAGCATATATAAAGCGAAAGAGGTCTGTAAGTCTAGAGATAATCAACGCTCTACTCTTTCTGAGTTTCTGTATTATAAAGAGATATATTGGTGAAATAATTATTCATGTAGTCATTTGCAAAGTGAGCCGTGGTGGCCGAGTGGTTCGAGCAGTTGCCTGCGACGCAAAGGTCGTAAGTTCGATTCCCGACTGTACCAATGAGTTTTTCTAAACTTAAGTACAGTGATTAGTCACACCACGAGCTTTACGGTGAAGGAAAACATCGAGAGGAAACCTGCATACGTCTGAGAAAAAATTCAAAGGCGTATGTATAGTCGTGCTTGAGTAACGGCGATGGACTCGCCATCTGTCACGTTGGCACCTAATATACCTCTGGCGGAAAGTGGGTGTGTGGGTATTACCTATACACCTCTGCCTACCCCTTCGGAGACCCTTGTGGGAAGGTGTGAGGATATAATAATCATTTGCAAAGTCAATGTACCAGTCCCAGTACAGTGATAAAGATTCACACCTCTCGTTGCAAGCTGGAACATATTTCGCTCTGGTATTCGTTAATGCTATCAACCGGCGTCTACAACTGATTTGAACTTTTGTATGTGTGTGTGTGTGTGTGGATAATGGATAACTCGATGGCTTAAATTCACTGCGACAGTGTTGCAATTATATGGGCAGCTAGTTCTTTATAAAAAACATACTGTACTTACGAGCAGAGACATCTCGGTGTTTTTCGGCATCATGGTGACGTCACCAGGCCTGACTCCCGGTCCACAGAATGGCAACGAAGGGCCTCGATTGGGCAGTCGAGGTGGCGGTTGGTGTAACGCCAGCAGCGCGGCATGGAGCCTCGCTCGCGCCGCGGTGATACCCCCAGCGCCTCTGACCGCAGCTTCTACTACGTTCCCCACGTCTTTGTCCCATCTAGAAATAGAAATATATTAAAGAACTCCTTGGAAAAATGTGCATAACAATTTAAGATCGAATCTAAGTATACTAGTATTGTAAAGAGGCAGAGTTTGTGTCGACGAGCAAATGTATGTAATTTTGTAATTAAAATCCATATCATGTTATCTATATTAATTTTTATAATAATAAAAAAAATCTGTGATCTGCAAAATGTTGAACTTAAGTAGTGTTAAATTTAGTGAATTTGTCTCACCATGAGCTTTACTGTGAAGGAAAACTTCAACTGGAAACCTGCATACAGTTTGGGAATAAACTCAAGAACGCATGTAGAATAGTTGTTGAACCAGTCGCTTTACAACATAACACAATAAATAAATAATAGTTAAAAAAAACTAAAGACCAAGCTTTTTATAGAAAATCGAACTAAAAAAATTGAAAATAAATTTTAAAAATTATAGGTTTTCTATAAAAGCGTGTTTTTTTAGATTTTTTAAACTATTATTTATTTTTCTACTTTTTAGTTTGGTAATAATTTTATCAAATTAGTGTATTGTCATCGGTCCTCGATAAATCTACAAAGTTTGAACGAAATCTGGCCGTTTAAAGTGGGTCAAAATTGCGCCCAAAGAAGTCGGTTACTAACATACAAGTGAAGCTAATATAAAGCGTGTAAAAAGAGGGTATTGTAACACAGCATTTCCCTTTGGGAAGAGGAATGTGGACGAAGCTAATTGGTCTGTAAGTCAAGTCAAGAAGGTACTGGCGCTCTTCTCTCCCTGCCTATCTCATGAGAGAGTCGATGTGATGATATGTATGTATGTGGAAAGATATGTGACCACTTCTTAATACGTGATACACTAACCTGCACGCCCCTAAACATGACCTAATATCCTCCTTCAAGCTCCTAGACAGGGTACAGATAGGACTGCCGTCGGAGTCCGAGGTAGTCTGAGATCCATCGTTCTTGTCCGAATCAGAGAGCCTTGGCTCGGGGTCAAAGGCCTCGTTCTTTGGTAGGTTCGGAGATACGCGCCCGTGGCTCCCGCCGCCGCTGCCGTAGCCTGGTAAAATAATGAACGTAAGACAATACATATAACCTCCCTATTTAAGAGCAAAAAATTGTGCAAGAAGAGGCAGGGGAAGGCCACGTTCCAACTACCTGGATGAAATCGATCGCTCTGGACGCTCAAGGACGGGAACGTCATGAGTACTCGAAACCGACGAGCACGTATGAAGAGACTGATGAATGTAGACGAAGCGAAGAGGTATGTAAGTCTATATAGAACTGGCGCTCTATACTCTCTGCCTACCCCGTTAGGGACTCGGTGTGATGATGATGATGTAAGAAAGTCTCAGAAGCATTGAGTATTGCTTATGAGAATCGTTGTGCTCGGTCACCACGGCTGAATTGCAGTCATCTACTTCATGTAGACGACTGTAATGCAGAGTTTACAAGTTCTAATCCTGTGTTTTTATTTCTGAGCGTATGTACAAAGACTAATAACACCACACCACACTAATTTTCATCCAAGTCCATTAGGGTCGTTCTGGCGAGATTGAGTAATAAACATCCCCACACACTTTCGCATTTATAGTTTTAATATTAGTACAATCGATACATCCTTAGAATTGATTCAATATAATGACATAAGAGCCGTGGTGGCCGAGTGGTTTGAGTAGATGCCTGCGACACAAAGATCGCAAGTTCGAATCCCGACTGTACCAATGAGTTTTTCTGAACTTAAGCACAGTGATTAGTCACACCACGAGCTTTACGGTGAAGGAAAACATCGAAACCTGCATACGTCTGAAAAGCAATTCAAAGGCATATGTATAGTCGTGCTGGAGTAACGGCGATGGACTCGCCATCTGTCACGTTGGCACGTAAAACATATCTCTGGCGGAAAGTGGGTGTGTGGGTACTACCTATACACCTCTGCCTACCCCTTGTGGGAAGGCGTGAGGATATATATATATATATATATACATAAGCGTGAGGTGATATCTAGAAGCATACACACGTAAGCGCTCATATTGCAAATAATTGCAAGTGAAATAGCAGGAGAAAGCAGGATTGAGAATGCGCTGATTGGTCAGTTCAAATCACGAAGCAATCATATTGCTTTTTTAGCATTTGCTAAGTAACTAAGTCAATATTTACTATGCTAAGCCAATTTCGATGAATTTTGGAATAAACATCATTTATAAAATATATTGATTACATAAAACTTAAATTAGAAAAAAAAATAAGTATTTGGAACATGGGGCTTTGGAGAAAGAAATAGGCTACTTTGTCGTGAAGATAATGGGATGCATTAGGGGATTTGACTTTTTAAGGCGAAGAAGCTAGTTATATATGATAAGGTATTGTCATGGACTCGGACCTAACCAACCTGACGATGTGGAGGGGGCGCGGCGAGGCATGCGGGGCGGCGCCGCACTCTCCACGGAGTCCAGGGAGTCCACAATAATGACTACCTCTTGTTCCTCTTCCTCGGTGTACAGGGGGTTTGACCTGCAGATCATTTCAGTCTTTAATTTACATACATACATACATATCATCACGCCAAGTCCCTAACGGGGTAGGCAGAGAGTATAGAGCGCCAGTTCTCTCTAGACTTACATACCTCTTTCGCTTCGTTCCACATTCAACAGTCTCTTCATACATGCTCGTCGGTTTCGAGTACTCTTAACGTTCCCGTCCTTGAGAGTCCGATCTATTTGATTCAGGTAGTTGGAACGTGGCCTTCCTCTGCATCTTCTTGCACACACTTTTGCTTTGTATATCTGTTTCGTCAATCTTTCTTCACTCATCCTTTCTATGTGTCCAACCAACGTAACATGCCTTTCTTCATCTTTACAATCACGCCCTCATTCACGCCAGTTGATTTGCGAATCTCTTCATTGCGGATTCGATCTAATATCGTTACGCCGCACATTTTTCGAAGAGATCGCATCTCGACCGCATTCAAGCTATTTTCATACTTCCTCTGACATACCCAGGATTCGCTGCCATACAATAAGGTAGGTACCAATATCGCGTTGTGGACAGCAACTCGAGCATTCTTGCTCAGACTTTTACTGCCCATCAACGCCGACATGGCCCCATTCACCTTATTTCCAGCAGTTATCCTTCTTTCAATATCTTTTTCATACTTTCCATCTCGTGTGAACATGCTTCCAAGATATACAAATTCATTCACTTGTTCTAGAATTTGCCCATTTACCGATATAGCACACTCGATCACTTGTTCATCTCTTTCGAATACCAGAACCTTAGTCTTGCCAGCGTTTAGGCGCAGCCCCTTCTTTTCACATTCTACTTTCATTATGGTAACTAGTGACTGCAGTTCGCCCTCTGATGACTCCAGTAAAACCGCGTCATCGGTGTATAGTAGGCAGTTGACCACTAAGTTTCCCATTTTCACTCCACATCCGTTCGTTCTTTAATATAAGGTACAAAAATACAAAATTTGTGTGACTACATAATGATTTTAATAATCTTGGCCGTACCAATAAGGTTTTCTCGCCTAGGAAGTTAAACAAACAAACAAACACTCAACATAAAGATGTTTATTTTTATATCTATACTAGCTGTCCCGCCCAGCTATGCCCTGTGAAAAAACACAATTTCCTGAAGCACGATCGCAGCGCCACCTATCGGGTCCAATTGTGATGTAAGCTATCCTATCTTTTAAGTTGGATCAAACGGCACACGGTGTGCAAATTTGATTGAAATCGGTTAAGTAGTTTAAGAGCCCATCGCGGACAAACAACGTGACACGTAATTTATATATAGGTATAAAAATTTCATAAGTGTCATTATAGGAGCGATATAGAGTAAAAATGTGGCGTTTGGGTACAAAAAATGGCAGTATATTTAACAACTTGGAGAATACGAGAAGGAACAATCTGCAAACGGAGATAATGCCGTATTTACCTACATAGAAAGGTATTTTTTTAAATGCTATATAGAAGCTCTGCTTCATTTGTACTAAAGTGTACAAAGTACATACAAAATGCTCTACAAAAAGTTTCAATAGTTTTAGGCTGTAAATTATACCTCTATGCATTGGTTCGAAAACCAAACAATAAATAAAAAAAAATCACGCACAAATCTAGATACGAGCGGTGAATATAAATTTTAAGAATTTGGTCGACCTTTTGAATACTAACCAACATGTACTGTACGATGCTATAATCTCTCTGACTACCTTGTCAGTGACTCGGCGTCATGATATGTATGTTTATATATGATCATGCCTGTGACACAAAGATGGCAAGTTCGAATCCCGACTGTACCAATGAGATTTTGTGAACTTAAGTACAGTGATAAGTCTATATAATAATAATAATAAATAACTCGGAGAATTCCACACAAATTGACCTAGTCCCAAATTAAGCAAAGCTTGTGTTATGGTAACTAGACAACGATGTATTTACTTATATAGATAGATATATACTTAAATACATATGACATCCAAGACCGAGGTACAAATATTCGTGTTCATCACACCAATATCTGCCCTCAGCGGGATTCGAACCCGCGACCTCAAGTTTCGCAGTCAGCAGCTCTAACCACTAGAACATACGGTCGTCAAACGTATATAGGTATATATGATCTCATTGCAACCTAAGGGCGCAGAGCAATCAAGCTTAATGCAGGTGCAATGGCGGCACAGACGTGTGTAATGTATTTACCGGAGCAGCGGAGGCGGCATGTCATCAAGGGCTCGCAGGGGGTGCGCGGGAGGCTCGGCGCCGCCGCACGCGCACCCTCCCGCCGAGCACTCGCCTCGCCCTCCACCCTGCGGACATACAGTCTCATTCATATACTGATATTTATTATATTTTTTATTTCATTTATTTTTTATGCATTTATTTACTTATTTATTTATTTATTCATTATTTTTTTTATTTATTTCTTTATTTATTAATTTACATAAAAATTTATCATCACTTATGGGTAATAAGTGAAAGAGGGCAAGCCGGCGAGTTTGTATCGTCTCATGACAGGGTTTTTTCTGTTTCGCCACTCGTAATTCCCATTTCTGCAGTCTCAATATATACGTCTGCATGTTTTATTTTATTTATTAAAGTACATTACATTTAAAGTGTATAAAGCTATTTTTAAATATGGCCACACTAATAGGTCTTATATATGAACCAATTGTAGGTAAAATATATATATAAAAATTATATCTCTATATCTGTCACGTTGGCACCTAATATACCTCTGGCGGAAAGTGGGTGTGTGGGTATTACCTATACACCTCTGCCTACCCCTTCGGGGACCCTTGTGGGAAGGCGTGAGGATATATTATTATTATTATTATATCTCTATAAAAATATAAGTGGGTGTATGGGTATTACCTATACACCTCTGCCTTCCTCTTCGAGGACCCTTGGAGGAGGAACCTTGGGGCGTGAGGAATATACATAAATATATACATAAGTTTATTTTCGTTCAATTTAAAATTTAGATTTGTTTTCGATCTATAGGCAACGTCTAGTACCTAGTTACCTACTGCACACTTCTTAATGTAGTTCGTTAATGTAGTTCTTTCATAATGTAGTTCGATGAGATCGAACTTCATTATGAGAAGACCTTGCTTGCAGACAAATCTGATAAGTGAACACGAGTTGAACATGCAATTAGTTTGATACTTATTGGTATTGAGTTCTTTGTTTTGTGCGTCTTTATGTTACAAGATTACGATCGCACACAGAATGTTGTGTAGAGGCAGGTTTTATTGTTTCGTAATAATGAGAGGCCACACGGTTGCTAGGTACACGAGGTTCGCTTCCCGGAATATCTGCTAATTAATATTGAGCCGTGGTGGCCGAGTGGTTCGAGCAGTTGCCTGCGACGCAAAGGTCGCAAGTTCGAATCCCGACTGTACCAATGAGTTTTTCTGAACTTAAGTACAGTGATTAGTCACACCACGAGCTTTACGGTGAAGGAAAACATCGAGAGGAACCTGCATACGTCTGAGAAGAAATTCAAAGGCGTATGTATAGTCGTGCTCGAGTAAAGGCGATGGACTCGCCATCTGTCACGTTGGCACCTAATATACCTCTGGCGGAAAGTGGGTGTGTGGGTATTACCTATACACCTCTGCCTACCCCTTCGGGGACCCTTGTGGGAAGGCGTGAGGATACTTAATTGAGTTAACCGGATATAACTATTATAAATATATCTTTCCGCCAGAGATATATATTTTAGGTGCCAACATGACAGATGGCGAATCCATCGCCGTTACTCAAGCACGAATATTCATACGCCTTTGAATATCTTCTCAAACACATATCTCAGACGCACTTTAAGGCTGGTGTGACTAATCACTGTACTTAAGTTCAGAAAACTCATTGGTACAGTCAGA
>JACCPG010006345.1:0-18541 GCA_016069955.1 Drepana arcuata | reverse complement strand
ACTGAACATTACGAACAACGGAAACGACGTCTACAAAATTTGCGGCAGCGAGCAGCACAACGTGTAGCTACTGAACATTACGAACAACGGGAACGACGTCTACAAAATTAGCGGCAGAGAGCAGCACAACGTGTAGCTACTGAATATTACGAACAACGAGAACGACGTCTACAAGATTTGCGCCAGCGAGCAGCACATCATGTAGCTACTGAACATTACGAACAATGGGAACGACGTCTACAAGATTTCCGGCAGCGAGCAGCACAACGTGTAGCTACTGAACATTACGAACAACGGGAACGACGTCCACAAGATTTGCGGCAGCGAGCAACACAACGTGTAGCTACTGAACATTACGAACAACGGGAACGACGTCCACAAGATTTGCGGCAGCGAGCAACACAACGTGTAGCTACTGAACATTACGAACAATGGGAACGACGTCTACAAGATTTGCGGCAGCGAGCAGCACAACGTGTAGCTACTGAACATTACGAACAACGGGAACGATGTCTACCAGATTTGCGGTAGCGAGCAGCACAACGTGTAGCTACTGAACATTACGAACAACGGGGTCGACGTCTACAAGATTTGCGGCAGCGAGCAGCACAACGTGTAGCTACTGAACATTACGAACAACGGGGTCGACGTCTACAAGATTTGCGGCAGCGAGCAGCACAACGTGTAGCTACTGAACATTACGAACAACGGGAACGACGTCTACAAGATTTGCGGCAGAGAGCAGCACAACGTATAGCTACTGAATATTACGAACAACGGGAACGACGTCTACAAGATTTGCGGCAGCGAGCAGCACAACGTGTAGCTACTGAAAATAACGAACAACGAGAGCGACGGCTGTAAGATTTCCGGCAACATGCAGCACAACGTGTAACTACTGAACAATACGAACAACGGGAACGACGTCTACAAAATTTGCGGCAGCGAGCAGCACAACGTGTAGCTACTGAACATTACGAACAACGGGAACGACGTCTACCAGATTTGCGGCAGCGAGCAGCACAAGGTGTAGCTACTGAACATTACGAACAACGGGAACGACGTCCACAAGATTTGCGGCAGCGAGCAACACAACGTGTAGCTACTGAACATTACGAACAACGGGAACGACGTCTACAAGATTTGCGGCAGCGAGCAGCACAACGTGTAGCTACTGAATATTACGAACAACGGGAACGACGTCTACAAGATTTGTGGCAGCGAGCAGCACAACGTGTAGCTACTGAACATTACGAACAACGGGAACGACGTCTACAAGATTTGCGGCAGCGAGCAGCACAACGTGTAGCTACTGAACATTACGAACAACGGGAACGACGTCTACCAGATTTGCGGCAGCGAGCAGCACAACGTGTAGCTACTGAACATTACGAACAACGAGAGCGACGGCTGTAAGATTTCCGGCAACATGCAGCACAACGTGTAACTACTGAAAATGACGAACAACAGGAGCGATCTCTACAAGATTTGTGGCAGCGTGCGTCACAAAGTGCAGCTACTAAAAATGACGAACAACAGGAGCGATGTCCACAAGATTTGTGGCAGCGTGCGACACAACGTGTAGCTATTGAAAATGACGAGCAACAGGAGCGATGTCTACAAGATTTGTGGCAGCGTGCAGCACAACGTGTAGCTACTGAACATTACGAACAACGGGAACGACGTCTACAAGATTTGCGGCAGCGAGCAGCACAACGTGTAGCTACTGAACATTACGAACAACGAGAGCGACGGCTGTAAGATTTCCGGCAACATGCAGCACAACGTGTAGCTATTGAAAATTACGAACAACAGGAGCGATGTCTACAAGATTTGCGGCAGCGTACGGCACAACGTGTAGCTACTGAAAATGACGAACAACAGGAGCGATGTCTACAAGATTTGCGGTAGCATACGGCTCAACGTGTGTTTGCGTTGATAAAGGTCCCAAAGTCCCAATCATATTTTTTTCACAAATATCTACCATGTTCAGACGGTATTCCGTTACAGTTTTACAAACCATATCTATAATCCGTTTCTGAGGCTTAGCGAGCACATACGCACAGACAAACAGACAAAAATTCTAACAATCAGTGTTTTGGGTTCTGTTTGCGTTGATAAAGGTCCCAATCATATTTTTTCTTTTACATCTTCCATGCACAGACAGGGATCCGTTACATTTTTATTATATGTTTAGATAGATGATTCTTTAAATTGGCATACCTTTTTCGTTTCTTAACATGAAATAAACACTAAATGTTAGGTGAGGTATACCATGATACATTAGTGACAACCTCAACTGTAAAGAAGTTAATAATATTTTATATTATATTTACCGAGCTAAGCTCGGTCATCCAGGTACTATATTATATATGTACATATAATAGCCATTAAAACATACTTAAAAGGAAGCCATCTTGTAAATACGATGGCCACCAAGGCCAGTGAAAAGGGACAAGTTTCTTATTGTTCGACGTTTTTACGTCGACATAAATAGTCTCGGCTTATTTATGGAGGTTATTTGAGGAATGTTGAGGAATATCCTCATTCTTTTATCAGATTTTAGGAGTCCGTACCCCTACCATAATAATAATAATATATAATATATCCTCACGCCTTCCCCTAAGGGTCCCCGAAGGGGTAGGCAGAGGTGTATAGGTAATACCCACACACGCACCTTCCGCCAGAGATATATTTTAGGTGCCAACGTGACAGATGGCGAGTCCGAGGCGAGTGGCGATAAATTGGTCGTTTGTACCTTCCTCTATTCCTTTACACAATAGTCTCACAAGAACGTGACGCCACGTAACGTGACAAACGGCGTGACAAACCAAAAGCTTTTTCTTCTGAAATTTTTCTTTCGGGCAGGTTTTCACAAGAAGTTTTCGCTGTAAAGGTTGTATATTAGTTTAGAAAAACTTAGTACAGGCCACCGGAATTTGAACCTACATATAGCCTTCACCGGTGAGTAAACATTAGCCGCCATGTCTACGTGGGAATAGTGTATACATCAGTAAGAAAAAACTTAATGCTTACAGTATTTATTGAAGATTTCGCCAGATCTTGGTATAAGTAACAACCTTTTAAAAGTCGGTTTAAAAGGTGGTTTGGTTTAAGTATGATTTTCCTCTTACGTGCAGTGAACTTTGCACAAGCAACGCTGCATTCTTAGGACTCTAGAGATCCAAACTTTCATATACTATATATTATTAGTATAGATGTATGGACGTGCTTGAGTAACGGCGATGGACTCGCTATCTGTCACGTTGGCACCTAATATACCTCTGGCGGAAAGTGGGTGTGTGGGTATTACCCATACACCTCTGCCTACCCTTTCGGGGACCCTTATGGGAAGGCGTGAGGATAGATGTATATTAATATAAATGCACGTTGATCGCTTTTTTGTATGTGGGATGCACACATTGTTGAGCAGAGAGCGGGCCAGCTCCAACAGCATCCTTGGTAGCGAATAGGCTGGATTGTTTAGGTATGAATAGCTGCTCCAGAATTTTAGCTGTATGTCAATGATATATGTACGTGATCGAGAGAATTATATCGCATAAAAAATTACATACAAACACAAACCTACGGGGCCCTAGTCCTGGCAAGCTCCATTCACGCAACTCCATAATTACAGCACAAACTTTACGAAGAGATCATAACCATTAATTATTATCGCTATGATGTTCACAAATTAATTGAGAGTCATTAATTTTAACGAAGTAAAAGATAAATAGCTTTTGGTAAATTAATATTTCTGGTATGCTATTGACTTTTAAATAACGATAAATAATTATCACATCTCCAAACGTGATCTGCAAACTTGTCCTACCCATCCAATCATACATATACATATATTTATCTTATATTTATATATAAATACATACATACATATCATCACGCCAAGTCTCTAACGGGGTAGGCAGAGAGTATAGAGCGCCAGTTCTCTCTAGACTTATATACCTCTTTCGCTTCATACAAGCTCATCTGTTACGAATACTCTTAACATTCCCATCCCTGAGCGTTAGATCTGTTCAATCTACGTAGTTGGAACGTGGTCGTATAATTATAAATCTATATTTGTATGTTTGTTCAATATGTGTTTCGAAATCATTGATCAGATTGTAAATTGAACTTTGGTAGGGTGTTTTGGGGACGCCCGCGAGGATTTCTGACCCGTAATGGCATTTACGTGGCATTGCAACACATCCCGGGTGCAGCTTATGTTCTATTTATAATATAGGCTAATTTGCTATCAATATGTCATTACAGAATCTCTAATGTATCCTTCTCGACACCAATCACCAAGGACGCTTTTCATAAAATACCATCGAATTTTTTTCACTTTCGATAATGCCGGCCTTTTGTTATGCAAGTGCTGCGCCGAATGTTTCAAACTGGGACACCTCGGTGTAAAGTTCATAGGTTACATAATACCTATATACACTAGAATGCGGCTGGGCCTAGATATTAAATACAAAGGCTTTGAGAGATATAAACTTCAAAAATAAACTGTGTAAAACCTTATATTTTTGTCTGTTAGGATAACACCACTTTGTGTATGTAACGTTCTTTCTACTATATATAATATACATACATACATATCCTCACGCCTTCCCAGAAGGGTCCCCGAAGGGTAGGCAGAGGTGTATAGATTACCCACACACTCACTTTCCGCCAGAGGTATATTAGGTGCCAACGAAACAGATGGCGAGTCCTCCTGCCTGGAGGCCTAGGTCTCGCCATTGACCGGTTAAGTAGCAAAAGTTCCCGGAACTCACGCTACGAGAGACAATACAAAAAAAAAGGATGGCGAGTCCATCGCCGTATATATATAATTTATTACTAGAAATGTTCTACCTTAGACGACCTCTATATATATATATATATATATATATATAGACATACATACATACATATCATCACGCCAAGTCCCTAATTTATGTATAAATATATATATATATATATATATATATATATATAATAATATATCCTCACGCCTTCCCACAAGGGTCCCCGAAGGGGTAGGCAGAGGTGTAAAGGTAATACCCACACACCCACTTTCCGCCAGAGGTATATTAGGTGCCAACGACACAGATGGCGAGTCCATCGCCGTTACTCAAGCACGACTATACATACGCCTTTGAATTTCTTCTCAGACGTATGCAGGTTTCCTCTCGATGTTTTCCTTCACCGTAAAGCTCGTGGTGACTAATCACTGTACTTAAGTTCAGAAAAACTCATTGGTACAGTCGGGATTCGAACTTGCGACCTTTGCGTTGCAGGCAACTGCTCGAACCACTCGGCCACCACGGCTTATATATTAGGCTATATATATATATATAAATACATATATATAGACTATATGTATATATACCTAACTATACAACTACCTGGATCAAATAGATCGGACTCTGAAGGACGGGAACGTTAAGAGTACTCGAAACCGACGAGCATGTATGAAGAGACTGATGAATGTGGACGAAGCGAAAGAGGTATGTAAGTCTAGAGAGAACTGGCGCTCTATACTCTCTGCCTACCCCGTTAGGGACTTGGCGTGATGATATGTATGTATGTATGTATATATACATAAATATATAGAGCATGCAACTTTGTGGGCCTAAGAGGTGGCATAAGTGGTTTGAGTACTCGCTTTAGAAACGAAGATAGTTGTTTCGAACTCTGTAGGTCTCATCAATGATTTTTCTAACCTTAGGTCTAATCTAAGCGCAGTGATTCCGGGACCCTCAAAATACTCGTCCTCATCATAACATACCATCAGCAGGGATCAAAGCCGCGAGATTCACAATCAAGGTAATTGACTGCAGGCTGTCAATACCTATCAATAATTGAGCTATGAAGATCCTTCACTATGGGCCAAAATATTTATCTTAAGCCTATGTATGTAGTTGTTTGAAAGTAGTACTGAAAATTCCTGTCGAGGCGAGAAGTGGCACCGGTCGACATTGTCAACTGAGGTCGCCGGCTCAATGATAAGATACGTGTAAATATGCCTGTATATAGCACGGAGTGTATTAAACTATCACATGTAAATATATGTATGTATTTGCCTTACGATATTTATCGTTATGATAATAATAATAAATAAATACGTGGGACAATTCCACACAAATTAACCTAGTCCCAAATTAAGCAAAGCTTGTGTTATGGTAACTAGACAACGATATATTTACTTATATAGATAGATATATACTTAAATACATAGAACATCCAAGACTAAGGTACAAATATTCGTGATCATCACACAAATATCTGCCCTCAGCGGGATTCGAACCCGCGACCTGAAGTTTCGCAGTCAGGAGCTCTAACCACTAGACCAGACGGTCGTCAAACTTTTACAATAACTAACTTCCTCCTGCAGTTTGCTTAACTTTCGAAAATCAAAGAAGTTTGTAATAGAAAGATATGTAGATTTATAATATAGTAGATGAGATACGTATATAAGAAATGGGGATGTTATTACCTCAGCCTACAGCCTTCAGCGAACACTTCGGGATTTCTTGTGGGAGGCGAACGCTATTTTAAGTTCAGTCCGGTTTATAAAAGATTTGTTGTGGTACCGTATTAATAATAGGAGATTTCTTATAAATGACACCGAAAAAACGTTTCATCTTTAGAAGATAAATCAATTCCACATAGTTGTAATAAAACCCACCGTTCGTTAAAATCGTGCGAATATACAATATTAAAAAGGTCTGAAAATTATCATGTCTTTTTACATCTAATGACATTATAAAATGTGGAAAATTCCAATATTCATGATTTGATCAGAAATATTATTACATGTCTTAAATGCCACAGAGTCAAACGTAGCAAATATATGTCTTAATATTAATTTGGAGTTGTAAATACTCCGCCAGCATTGAAACCGACAACACTTTTCCCCTATTACCTCTCCTTCCACAATTGTTTTACAACGGCAATACATCATATTTACCGCTATAGTAATTAACAATACAGAACATAATCTAAGCTTTCGCTTTTACAAGAGTTTTAATGTAAAAAAGTGAGAGTTAATCACACACAACCTCTGTGCTACGACCGGAGTAACCTCGACGTACAAAAGACATCAACGAGACACTAAGACCAATGTATGGATTTTTATATTTGAGACTGAACGTGCCCCGCGATTGCACAGCATCAAATAAGATAACATTGGCACTTAAGTATAGAAAAACATAGGTACAGTTGGGATAGGGGTTTGGATTGGGGATAATTTTTTGCTGCCTTGAACCACTCGGCCACACGGCTCTATATTATTTCTCACTACAACTTATAGTCGGGGATTCGATCGCCGTAAAATTTTGTGACAAGCATCACTGCTGGTTTAGACCCTAATATATAGTGATCTCACATTAAGACATGATTCATTTACTCAAAATACTTTGACCACGCCTTGAATGGCAGGTCGCTAACGATCACATTTCGCGTTGCGGCAGAATTTTAATATTGTCAATTTGCAATATGACCTAATCGCGATAGTTATTTTAATGTGTTTGACACCAAATCCGTAACGAATGACTGTCTATAATAGTAAACTGGAGTCAATATTATAATATTTATGACCTTAGCTCTATTATATCATAACAAAACAACACTCGATTATCACTCACATAAATACTTAAAATACATACATATCATCACGCCAAGTCCCTAACGGGGTAGGCAGAGAGTATAGAGCGCCAGTTCTCTCTAGACTTACATACCTCTTTCGCTTCGTCCACATTCATCAGTCTCTTCATACATGCTCGTCGGTTTCGGGTACTCTTAACGTTCCCGTCCTTCAGAGTCCGATCTATTTGATCCAGGTAGTTGGAACGTGGCCTTCCTCTATATATATAATACCTAAAATATATATATATATATATACAAAATATAAACGTATCTATGCGTTGTTCAACATAGATATATAAATAATAGATAAATCTATTTTTAGGCGGGTGAAACCGCGGGACACAGCTAGTATATGTATATATTGGGACAGTATCAGTCTACTCCAATATATACACATTTTCTCACGAACTTTTAATTAATTATATACTTGTGTTTATTTTATAAAGCTTTTGTGATTTATAACTGTTCAGAAAAATCTTATTACTGCAGACCACCATAGCAGGAACCTGTAATCCTGTTATTGTAGGCGAATAATCAAACCGCTTTACTATTTTTCATTTACGTATTTTATATTTACGTAACATTAGACGTAAGTGTACAAAGCTTTTATAAAAGTCTGAACCACAGATGAAGTCTATACGCAACAGTGCAATATAGCGAGCAAAGGCCTCACTGCGAGAAGAGCCGGAATCTTGTCGAGGGAATGTGCGCGGGCACAGCCAAGGACGAATACCGACAGTAGTCTGACTGTATGGATTGTAGCGCGATTATTTTAATATGTATTCAATGTGTGTATGAATATACTGGTGGAATGCGTAAATATGTGTTGAAAATAGATATATTGCTCAACCCACAAACTGAAGAGTTGAACTCAAGAGACAGATGAATGTGATTGGAACGTTAAAAAGGGAACGATATCTTGGCAAAGGGGCCCGGTCCTTTAACTAAGCTAGAGATACATATCCAGCACGTAGGCCATTTCAAAAACTTTGGTAATTGTAAGTTAAATAAAATTGTTCTTTAATATTGGTAAGGAGATCATAAACTGTGTATCCCTGTGTATGCACACAGCGCTACGCCCGGAGATAATCTCGCGAAAGGTAAAGTATACAATTGAAATGGAATATTAACATCAGACTAAAAGCCGTGTTGGCCGAGTGGTTCGAGCAGTTGCCTGCGACAAAGATCGCAAGTTCGAATCCCGACTGTACCAATGAGTTTTTCTGAACTTAAGTACAGTGATTAGTCACACCACGAGCTTTACGGTGAAGGAAAACATCGAGAGGAAACCTGCATACGTCTGAGAAGAAATTCAAAGGCGTATGTATAGTCGTGCTTGAGTAACGGCGATGGACTCGCCATCTGTCACGTTGACACATAATAGATCTCTGGTGGAAAGTGGGTGTGTGGATATTACCTATACACCTCTGCCTACCCCTTCGGGGACCCTTGTGGGAAGGCGTGAGGATTTATATTTATATTTATAACATCAGACTAGTGGGGAGATCAGTGGATTATTATTATTATTACACGATTAGCATAAAAAGCCTGACCACTAAACGGTAGGGCCACTCAAGAAGATTAGCAATAGTGCCTCTAAAATTTACCCTGAATATCCACTTCCAATACCCTGAATATCCATAGATATCCACCTTAAATTTGTAGCACCTCATCAACAGTGCGTACGCGTCGAATATAAATTACATGACATTTAAACTTGAATGTGCCAAGATAAATACGAAGAGCTATTTACATATTATCGAGGACTTTTCGGTTTTTTTCCTGTGATTGGAAAATTTGATTACCAAGGCAACACGGTGATGATCAGTTGGTATAATTTTGTCTCGCACTTTTGGTGATACACACCGTCCAAATCAAATGTTCACTGAAGCCTATCAGAAGACCCTACTTTAAGAGATACAAATAAATATATTATGTATACTTATAGCCGAGTAATTGCCTGCGACACAAAGATCGCAAGTTCGAATCCAGACTGTAAAAACGAGTTTTTCTGAATTTAAGTACAGTGATTAGTCATACCGCGAGCTTTACGGTGAAGAAAAACGTCGACAGGAAACCTGCATACGTCTGAGAAGCAAGTCAAAGGCGTATGCATAGCTAAGTAAACTTACGGAGTATGGTCTAGTGGTTAGATCTCCTGACGGCAAAACTCGAGGTCGTGGATTGGATTCGCGCTGAGGGCAGATATTTGTTTGATGAACACGAGTTATTGTTCCTTAGTCTTGGATGTCCTATGTATTTAAGTATATATCTATCTATATAAGTAAATGTATCGTTGTCTAGTTACCATAACACAAGCTATGCTTAATTTGGGACTGCGTCAATTTGTGTGGTATTGTCCCAGGTATTTATTATATGATTTGCGTTTCATATTATTCCAAGGTATTATTATTAAATATGAATCTACATAATGTTCCAACCTTATCCATATGAACCGAGCTTTCTTTTAACCTACTAAGGTGACATAATATAAGAACACCCAGTCAGTCGTAGTGCATAAGCGAAAGTATTCACGCACATAATGACTTCAAGACTACAATATACCTAAAAGTCGAACTTTAAAACTTGTCAATGGAATGTGACCAGAGCAGTTTGTAGAACACGTATAGTTTGTGACCTTGTGTGACAGTCCAGTAACTGTCATCCAATCGTTGGTATACGAAACCTTTGAGCTCAATCAATATATTACTAAATACATATATATACATAATTGAATCGCTAATACCCTTCGGTATGGGCGTAGACGTTTGTAAGAAGTATATGTTGATTGATCAATAATAATTAGTAAGCTGCAACCCGTGATTTTACTAGTGATTTTTTTGTTAGAATTTGTGTGTGTGCTAATTCAAGACATAAACAAACAAAATATATATAGTACTCGTATAAAAGAATCGTACATTAGCAAAGGAGAAAAAAAAGAAATCCAAATAGACTGAGATAAAGTTAAATGACTTTTTCTTGTAAAAATACATAGAAATTATCCTAAAAAAAGATTAATTAAAATAGAAGAAAATAATGAAATAAATGCTGATCAATTGAAATAGACATTTTTGTACATATATGTCAACATGCATCTTATACATATTTTTTTTAAGGCGGTCTTCAATTCAACTGTATTTCTTAGTTCATATCATGTCATATACACCGCCTAAAATCAGTTAACAATACGTCAACTGATTAAAGGTCTTTATGTCAAAATGCAGCCTTTCAAACGAGGCTCGAGTCAATGACACTAACCCCTTTCAATATTATCCTTTGGTGTTCAGGTTTGAAAAACGCAATCAATATTCGACCTTATGACGAGAGGAGCGAGCAACACGTTCGCCCATAGTATAATTGTGCGACAAGATCGGCCCGAATGACTTAGAATTCTTCTCCTCATCATAAAACTCATACATCCAACTTATATTATAAATACGAAGTTTGTGAGGATCCTCCTTCACGCAAAAATCTACTGAACGGAATTGGATGAAACTTGGCAGAGTCAGATTATTAGGTGGATAAATACAGGATATGTTAATCCCAGTCTATCGACAAAATGAAATTATACAAGGCACATATAGTATATATAATCACGCCTAGACCGTCAAGGTAGGCAAAGAGAGTAAAGCCCCACTCACTCTACACTTGCAAACCACTGTGGCTTCAAAAGGCTTATTTAATCTCGTATACAATATTCAAGCTTTTCTCATACATAATTTTCTGGGTTCTATGAGCGAGCCCGATACCAAAATACTGTATTTAGAGAAATTAACGCGCAGCTAATTAGTGAAAACCCAAACATTCGATATACCAATTAGGCTGGAGCAACCAGTTTGTTACCCAACTGGTCTGAAATGAGATATTATTGCGATAAATTGTAGTAAAAGTGACCAAATTCAAAGTTACGTATAACTTATGCTAATATACTCATAAAGGCGGTTACAAAACTTGAGAAGGTGCAAATCATACTCTCGTCTGACTTTCTTGCATAATTTTTCTCATTTGTACAGGTGAATATGGATTTTGAACATAAAACACTTACCATTTTAAGTTTTGAATGTAATTTGTTCCTGTCGATATTTCCCATCCTTCTTGAACGCACACAAAGTGTCTTAAAAGTTATTAAATATAATTAATTAATCACACAAAGTGTATTCACATAATTCACAACACATTTATGGTTTATTCTGATCACAAAACATAAAAATGTATGACACAGAGGTAGGCACGCGCGTTTAAAATTAAAAAGATGGAAAGAAAAATGACAGATCGCGTTCGAAATTCAAATAGATAACGTTTCGGCGGGAACGTCGACTCGCGCCAACTGCGCGCCACAGACTGCCAAGATGGCGGGGTTTTTTTGACGGTTCACACGAGTCGATTCACTTTCTACGACGACCTTACAGACCAGAGTTGTATGCGGCTTGTAATTAAGCATTACTATTTACGTAACACGCCGATGTAGCCCGTGTCAAAAGTTCTGCCGAGACTCTTTGTAATTTTCTGACTATTTACTTAGTGTTAAATACTAGTGCAGGAACTAATAACCAACTTCCCGGGCTAATTGCCAGTCCTAAGAATGTCCTCAAGGGAAAAACACCACTAAATAAAAACCTTTGGACTAATAGGGTGGACTAGCGGCTATAGCAATTAAAACCTAAATTATACTTGAAAACATTGTGTTTACTTGTATATGAGAAAATATATATTTCATAATAACACCGCACATCAAAAGTAATAAAAAATATAATACAAATTCAAATGGAGTGCATCATAGACAAGTATACGTGGACAGCATCACGACCTTCCAACAGGAACAACTCCACTCAAATTGACCTAGTCCCAAATTGAAGTTGCAATCCCAGCAAACCTTGTACTATGGAAAGTAGGTAATATCGAGGTAGGTAATAATCGTATACGTACTTATAAAGATACATATATACATAGAATATCTAAGAGTGGAGAACAAATAATCGTGTTCATCACACAAACATCTGCCCTCAGCGGGAATCGAACCCGCGACCTCAAGCTTCGTAGTCTGAAGCTCTGACCGCTAGACCAGAAGGCCGCCCAAACTGCTAAAGATCGCGGTGTCCATACACTAGGCTAGGTGATCGGAGAGGTCGAGGTAGTTGTAAGGGTCCCACAAAGACTAACTGCTATTCTCAGATTGACTGTACCTCGTAAAGATTTCCCATTGAAAAATACCTAAGTTTATAAGGAGTAGATTTGCTGAAGCTTTTGTTAAGACTTTGTTGTATAACAAATAAATTCGTGCCAGGCGCATATCGCGCTCAGAGAATCAGCATTGCTATCCAGCGTGGCAATGCTGCTAGTCTACCTGGCACGTTGCCTCGGGATACCGATTTGGGACAAATATTTTTGATTGTTGTAATAAATAAAGTGAGGGTAGTTGCAACATAATTGACGGAATTGTGTTTTTACGATAAGTTAGATATCGAACCTTCACATTTCTGCGTCAACAAGCTATTCTGAACTCCAAAAGTGAACCAGACGAGTGAAAAGGTGTTATCATTGTTTGATCCAACGCGACTGAAGAAGGCGAATATCGATCCCAAAATACTCCATCGGTCCATTTTTTAAATACCCCTTTCAGGACCCGGAATGCGGGAAGATTTGATTTGATTTGATTTGAGTTATTTATATATTTCTTTCAATCGACTCAAGAAACGGTTTCAGAATGAAAATGCGAATTCCGTAATGTAACGCAATAATAATTATAATTTTTGTAATGGATTCCTCACTGAGAATTCATTAACATATTACATAGTTCATAACAGCACAGAGTAACACAGTTGGAGAAACTTAATGTTCTTCATCTTCACGCCTTCCCACTAAGGTCCCAGACGGGGTAGGCAGAGATGTGTCGTAAGTATCCACACACCCTACCTACACACTTTTGCCTACTCCCTTTGCCTGCCTAGTACAAGGGTACTAGGCAGGCATTTAATAATAATATATCTTCACGCCTTCCCACAAGGGTGGGAAGGCGTGAAGATATATTATTATTAAATTTAGGACCTGGGCTTTGAGGGCTGCTGGTTCGAGAGCTATGGAGCTGAGCTAGACCGGTTTGAATTTAATTATATATATAATTTGTGACCGGTGGGTCCAATCTCAAGCGAGCTCCGTTTTTTAACTGGAGATGACGTCGCGGTCTGGCTTCGCAGTTTTTTTTTTACACCACAAAGGTGCCAAACATGCATCCGTTCCGCCTGATGGTAAGCGGTTACCGCCGCCTAAAGACGTTTACAACACCGCTCGTGCGCTGCCGACCCAAAGCCATCTATTTCTATTATTAGAAAATATTTCCCTCAAAAGCTGTTTGCCACACTTAAATAATATCTTCGTTAATTACATATTATCACGCCCGAGTCCCTGACGAGGTAGGCAGATAGTATAGAGCGCCAGTTACCTCTACACTTACATACCTCTTTCGTTACGTCACATTCATCAGTCTCTTCATACATGCACGTCGGTTTCGAGTACTCTTGACGTTCCCGTCCTTGAGCGTCCGGTCGATTTGATCTAGGTATATATAATACGTAAGTAAGAGTTATAATTTCACCTGTTTTATTCCCCGTTCATGTGTGAATAACTTTCATCCCGCATTGAGATTCCGAACACACTCCTGCGCAGGACAAAGAATCGCTCTAGTGATTCATACCGCCGTGAGGTGCCTCGTGAATGGATATCACATTCTCTCGCAGTCAGTGAACTTTAGTTCTTTTTAAATAAATAAATAATATCCTCACGCCTTCCCACAAGGGTCCCCGAAGGAGTGGGCAGAGGTATATAGTAGAATCAGGATATATGTAAGTTGCTTATCATTTCAAGGCTAGGCCTGCCCGTGTCGTGTTATCTCCATCATTATTCAAGAGTGCAAGAATTTCATGGGCTCCTAGTACCTTGTTAGAAACTATATACTAAATTAAAAAAAATACATTTCATTTAAAATAAACGTAACAAATAATTTCAAACTTGTTGCTAATGTATGGAATTGAGGACTATTTTATACATATTTGTATATTTTTTTCTTTAATAACACATTTACCGAAACGCACCAAAAACCACTGAGGTTTTTCCGATAGGTATGCCGTACATTCTGCTTACTTACTCATTTGGCTTAGGAGACATAGTTCGTTTATTCAGTCTCTATAGAAAGATGATTGCTATGCATTTTTATAGAAAACTACATACATACATATCATCACGCCAAGTCCCTAACGATGTAGGCAGAGAGTATAGAGCGCCAGTTCTCTCTAGACTTACATACCTCTTTCGCTTCGTCCACATTCATCAGTCTCTTCACATGCTCGTCGGTTTCGAGTACTCTTAACGTTCCCGTCCTAGAGAGTCCGATCTATTTGATCCAGGTAGTTGGAACGTGGCCTTCCTCTGCCTCTTCTTGCACACACTTTTGCTTTGTATATCTGTTTCGTCAATCTTTCTTCACTCATCCTTTCTATGTGTTTATAGAAAAATTATGTAATTTTGGCTATACTAACGTCTTGTATATTTCTTGGCTATTAAACAATAATTACCTACGTTTTAATTATAATTCCAAACGAATAACCAGCTTGGCGGCGTCGGTACGTAAAAGCCGTCCCAACGGAACCGGATGTTGTCTCTACAACCTTTTTATTTAATGCACGAAAAGAGTTTCTCAGAATATTTGTTTAATTATTCAACGCATAATATTGCGTGAGTCTTTATTAAACACGGAGAGGACAAATTAATATATATTTTTTGTATAGCAATTAAATATCAATGGTATTTTTCTAATAATGTTATTAGAAAATGTCATGTCTGAAAATTTCAAAGTAACTTTTTTAAGATTAGGTATAATTTCTCATCTTTCATTACAAAAATAATTATAATTATTTCGTGAGGCAACGCAAAGCTCGCAAATTGCAAGCTCGAACTCCGACTGTGCCAATGAGTTATTACTAATCGAATTACAAGCTATACGGTAAAGAAAAATATCTATTTTTTTTTTGTATTGTCTCTCGTAGCGTGAGTTCCGGGAACTTTTGCTACTTAACCGGTCAATGGCGAGACCTAGGCCTCCAGCCAGGCACTTTATTTCTAAGCAACACAGCTAAGGGCACCCCCTGTGGGGTACGAACCTCGGCTTAGGGCGTTGCTGGATCGCGAGCAAGGGAGCTGGGCTGGACTGGTAATTTTATTTAAATATTATTTGGGGGTTGAAAAAAAAAAATATCTAGGGCAACCTCCCGCTTTACAAGAAATTCAAGTAATTCGACGACGTATAGTCGTACTTGCTAAACGACAATGGACTCACAATCGGCATAAATATATCACCAGTGAAAAGAGTATTATTTTGTATATCTGTAATAATAATATTGACATGCTTTCCCTCAAAGAACCCTGATGGGGTAGGCAGAGGTGTTTAGGTAGTACCCTCAACTCCACCCCCACTCACCCACTCTTCGCCAGATATATTTTAGGTGCTAACGTGACAGTTGAGGAGTCCATTGCTATTACTCAAACACGACTATACATACATACATATACATATCATCACGCCAAGTCCCTAACGGGGTAGGCAGAGAGTATAGAGCGCCAGTTCTCTCTAGACTTACATACCTCTTTCGCTGCGTCCACATTCATCAGTCTCTTCATACATGCTCGTCGGTTTCGAGTACTCTTAACGTTCCCGTCCTTCAGAGTCCGATCTATTTGATCCAGATAAGCCTTTGATTATTCTTCTCAGACGTATGCAGGTTTCCACTCGATGCTTTCCTTCACCGTAAAGCTCGTGGTGTGACTAATTGACTGACGGAGACGGACTGACTACAGCTCAGAAAAACTCATCGGTAAAGTCGGGATTCAAACTTGTAATCTTTGTGTTTTTAGGCAACTAAACGGACTCGGCCACCACGGCTCTTATTTGTTTATATTATTCACTAAAATTAATAAGCCGACCGAATAGTTTATCTAACTATAATTTGTGGTTATATTGTTTTTTTAAGTAATTGCTGGTACTAACTTTCTCTACCTCGAATAAAATTATATAATAAATATAATAATAGTTATGTATTTAACATCTGATATTTCAAATTAACGTACCATACATAAGCAAGCACAATTTTTTTTAATGCTTATTCCAAGGAGTTTAATATGTACTTAGCAATCGCCAACTAGAACTTATTTAGTAGGACTAAGCAAACAAATTATAAACGAATAAGTCAATGATTACTTATTGGGTAATAGTTATTTCGCCCAGGTCAAAGACTACTATTTAATAGTCCAGGTTCACTGGAGTGCTAAGCCTAAGCTTTCTATCTTTGGCAAGTTCGTAACAATGAAAAAAGAAGGAAGGAGAACGGTTTTGTTAATATATGAATAAAAGAAATTGAAATATAATTAATGTTAAATTAACAAAAATGAAATTTTTGTTAATTTGTATTTTTTAATGCCTGCGTTTATATGTTAAAATATATTCGTGACGTGTATATAAGTATTTCAGTCTTATGCGTTTTGGTATGATATTGTAACTTACATACATTACACTAACGGCCCACCTTGGCTTTACACGGGATAATTCCTTTATTTTGAACATATATAGGCAATAATCTTTTTTATTTTTCTTAACCTTCAAAGAGAAAACTTATATAGTGTATTTTTAAGCTTCTTCTACAATAAATAAATAAAAAACAAAAAATAAAAAACCTAACACAGACAGTGAAAACCGTATCCACCGTATAAACCGTAACCACCGTATAAACCGTAACAACCGTACCCAAAAACGTTTAGTCGTTTATTGCATTCAGACAAGAAGACTTACTTGAGCGGAATTTATTTCTGTTTTTTTTTAAATTAAAAAGAATTTTAATGGTTAATTACCGGTTTATAAGCTTACCTAAACAAAGTAGCATTAAATGTCAAACTTAACTATTTCTAATGTCATTTGTCAAATGTCACAGATGTCAGTATGAGTTGGTAGGGGTCTAGGGGTGCGAGGTAATTTATTTTACGACTTTACGAGATGGTTCGGTCGTTGGATAGTCGTTAGTGTTGCAGAATATTATTGAAAACATGAAATCAACGTAAGCCGTGTAATCAGATTACTATACGAATGTGGTATTATGGCCTTATGGGTTGGAGGTGTATGATCTGAAGTTGTTTATTTCATTTAAAACGGAGGCGATATTATATTCTCAAGATGGCCAAGTGAGTAAAATTGATTATATTTAGAATCGGATACAATAATTATTGTGAAATCCTAAGTCTAGCGAAACCTTCGGACAGCTGTGGTTAATTATATACAGTTACCAGAAGCCTTAGGCGTAAACGCGAAGTACATCATTTTAAAGTTAAAAATTAATCGCAAACCTATTTTCTTTACTTACTATTTGATAACAATTTAAATAATTTGGTATTATTGTTATTTTATTATTGCAGCCCTCGTTTTTAATATATTGATCGATGTTTACTTTGTTTCCTGTGAGCAAATTCTTAGTTCAAACCTTCCAAATTTAAAAATAAGTCATATTAATTTGTAACAAAAAGAATTTTTCAAGTAGATTTAACACAGCATAGATAAAATGAAAAAAAAATTACAGCTTGAAGAATTTTACACAATACTTATTCTCTCTTCAAGATTAAAATAAAATCTATTAGACTAACATCCAACTATAAAAACTTCCAGTGAATAGTGAAATTCAAAATCATTCTATGAATTTTCATTCCAATTTACCAACAATTAAACATATTAATATAAAATATAAATATAACTAGTCTTGGTATAATATTAAATCTTTTTTTACACACAACACATTTCCTATACTTAATCCAGACCTAGACCTAGATAAAGACCAGGGTCTCCTTTTAAGCAAGGGATGCCTGTATTAGGAGA
>JACCPG010006344.1:0-22611 GCA_016069955.1 Drepana arcuata | reverse complement strand
TTTGATACAAACTTAGGTTGGTTTTGTCACAGTTTTATGTTAATGGGCCTAATATTTTTTTTACAGTTTAAGTAGATGTATTGTGTAAAATCACAGACATTTATCTCAAACAGATATGATTGTATGTTTTTTCGGTATGTATGTATGAAATTTTCTTACGATCAAGTGACAATAGGTACATAGTCGGAATATACACGCTTCCGAGAAATGAGAACGATGCTATCCAACCGATTTGTAAAGGCCTGCTGTAAAATTGCAGGTATTCTATGTGAGGCCATATGATTTAGTGCTAGCATGTAGGCGGAGTAATAGGTGAAAATATTTTGAACCGCCTGATTTTAACACAATGTGCAGAGGTGCTCTCTGCACATTGTGTTAAAATTGTGTATTCCATCATTAGGTATACCAGATTTCAAATCAAGCAAAACATATGTACACTAATGAAAGGATTTAGTTTAAAAAACTAATACAAAGCTCAATGTGTTCTTTATCAAAACTCTGAAAAGCGAAACTGGGTCATAGACTGACTTGTTCAGACTAAAAAAAAGACCATGCATTAATGAAAACCCTGGAAATATTTGTGATTAAGGATTCTTAAAAAATACACAAAGTAGATATTTTACACCAATGGTACATTTAAAATGGCGCAGCTAAAATGAGGGTTTAATACTTTTGTTTTGGCTAAGCGGGGTGTATTTCTAATTCTACACTCAATAGAGTACTTAATTTAATTTGACGACTGCCCGGTTTGCTCTTGCACGGACCTCTAAAATCTTTGATCACATAGGCTTAGGAGTAGGGTACGTGTTTAGAAAAGCGATGGTGAACCAGTCTGCTGTGTATTGAGTTTGAAATTCAAATTACACAAATACGACTAGATATAAATACTTATTACTTACCTATGGGTAAGCTGCCTAGGCTTATAAAGAAGAGCAGTGATTGCAACTGTGGCTGAATGGTGTAGGTACACCCGCCGTAAATTTGCCAAATGGCGGATACGGTTTCCTCTTGTTTACGCTTATTTAGCTGGGAATTATGTTAGCTTTGTAACTATAGAAAAAAAAGAGACCGCTACTTTGAATAAGAACATATAGGTGTATAACTCATAAGGACGAGGCTATCGTATCGACATTGAAATATCTCGATAAGTCTAAGGCAGTGAATATTGCATTGAAAATATAATTCTGATTCATTTACTTCACATAAAAGCCACGTTCAAATATACATTTCAAAGGCACAAAGTGTCGTATTTTATGATAACTTCAAAGTGTTCCTATCAATACTTCCACATATTAGACTTCTTAAAAGAATCCATTCGAAAAAAGGCGCTTTTCAAAGTAAATAAGCCACACATTTTCGATTCAAAACCTACACAATCGCTTAACATACCTACGTTTATCTAATGAACAGAAAAAAGGTAAACCATTTCCACTTTTTTACAAAAAATGTATTCGTTGCTTTGTGTGCGAACCTTTGAATATTCATATTGGTAAATATTTTTTTATGACCGTGTTATACTGTCATTTTAAGACGAATACACACGAGAGAAATAAACGAATATTCTTTTGTTACGATGGCTTGATTGAGATAGGGAAACACAGTGTATCCGGTTTGTTTCTGTATGCCAGTTTATGTTTTATGGGGAAATTGAAATCGTAGCAGTAGTACAAGGGTTAAATGGAATAGTTCAACAATATTCGTATTAAATTAATTTGTTACATATACTTAATAAGCACATATTTTAGTTAAAGCAAATGCTGTATGGTATTATTTTAGACTACTCAAGGAACACCATATTTCAAGCATTGTCATTTGGTTTTTGTAAAGTTAAGGTAAAATAAAAATGATTTATTCTTCTCTCGTACATATAATTTATTATAAATAGTTCAATAAACTGTTTAAAAAAAATAATAAATCAATACATTTTAGACCTGTTTGTTTGTAATCTGTAAATGTTCAAGCTATTAATCAATCAAGACATTAACACAAGTAACTTATATATTAACATCGTTAAGTACAATTTCAATAAATCCACCGGTTAATAAGACTGAAGTCGGTAATTCAGTTTACTTTGACAAATGTTTGCGTTACGACCACTTGGGTTCAATACGCTAATCCAATTAAGGGAAATTAATTATCTGCCATCGGGACGTGTTTCTCTAGCAATAGTGATCCGTAGAAAGAACCCTTGGAATCTTCTAAAGGGGCACTTGAAGGCGATTAGTGCTGGAGCACACTTAACCCCCCTTGTGCGGGCGCTGTCGGTTTAGTCCCCTCTTTGTTCGTGCGTACCACTCCACCTCCAGTGTATTATTGGCTAATAGCAGAGTTATTGCATCGCTTTTGGATCTCTATTAACTCGTGTCTGATTGTCATACAGTTTGTAGCGGATTAAAGGATGACAAGCAAGTTTTCAAATAAATAGCAAAATTAACATTGACGTTCTAAGTGATTCGAAAAGAATAAATATTTAATTTTAAATAACTCAAATTTATATTTTTAGACTTATATAAGAATAATTATGTAAGACTTCTATTAAAACTTACCAGTATTTTTTTTTATTTGTGATCGACTAGGGATAACCAACAAAGTTAAAGCAGATTTAAGCTTACAGTACGCCCAGAAAATTAGGTTTTAATTAAATTCCGTATTTAGTTTACCTTCCAGTTTCCTAAAAAAATAACAACATGGCACATATCATGATTCCGTTATTAGGGTTCCGTACAAACAAAGAGAAATAAATATTGTCACATCCCGTGTCTGTCTGTAGTTGACATCGAAATATTCCTACTTCTGAATATGTAGTACATAATGTAAAATTACCAATCCTACTGTTTATTTAACTTTAACTTTTTTTATTTACCACTAATGTAGCAAATAAGCATGCATGATGGTAAGCGGCTACTGCCGACTCTTAGCGCTTGCAACACCAAAAACTATATACATACTCACTATATGTGTACATTATACGGAACCCTCGGTACGGTATTCATATCTAACTTAACCAGTTTTTAAGTAAATGTTCTAATTTATTTCGTGAGCTTGCAAAAATTGTACAAATATGTTCCTGTGTCTTGTTGCTTTTTAACTCTGGACCCCTGTCCAGAGCCCCTAATTTTAAGTTGTTTCGTTTATTTTTAAATATTTTAGAAATTTTGCGATTTGCACCCTTTGTAACGTAGTAGTATAAGACTTTAGTTTTTAATTGTAAGAAATTAAGTACGAGTACCATGATGTTGTGAAAAAACTGAAAAAAAGCCGTGGTGGTCGAGTGGTTCGAGTAGTTGCCTGCGACACAAAGATCGCAAGTTCGAATCCCGACTGTACCGATGAGTTTTTCTGAACTTAAGTACAGTAATTAGTCACACCACGAGCTTTACGGTGAAGGAAAACATTGAGAGGAAACCTGTATACGTCTGAGAAGCAATTCAAAGGCGTATGTACAACTATACATACGCCTTGTACGGCGGAGGCGGAGGTGTATAGGTAATATCCATAGACCCACTTTCCGCCACATATATTTTAGGTGCAAACGTGACAGATGGCGAGTCCAATGCCATTACTTAAGCACGGCTATACATATTCTCTTTCGTCTTTGTCTTTGAATTTCTTATGCAGGTTTCTTCTCGATATTTTTCTTTACCGTAAAAGCTCATGGTGTTATTTAATGTCAAATTTTAATAATGTCTATGCTTAACTTAGGTACAATGTTTGTATTTATTCAGTTCTACCAACTGTAGGAAGGTATGAAAAAATAAATATACACATGATCATCATTGATCCAGTTTTGTATTTGTTTGAATGCTAACAACAAGACAGCTTCAGAGTAGAATTAATATTATATTATATCGCAATATTAACGTATCATACGAGTTTAAATAAAATGCTTATAATGGAATAAAAAGTTAATTTGCTTATACGAGTGTGTAGTGTGATACGGCGCGGCGGCGCATTGTTTGTGCCATAAGCGCTTGATGCGGGAGAGTTGAACGAGATTTTACACATGCTGCTATATACATTTCTATAGATAACGTGAAATTATTTCAGTGTCCAAAGAAATTGGCGTTGTATTTTCCTGCCTATCGTGAGTCGATAGGCAGGCCTTTATTGGCTCTTAATTGGAAAGCCATTCACGTGATCTGTATGAAATTATATATTTTTGCTACGATGTAAAACTAAACTTTATTTAAAAGATCAATGAAAATGATTATATATAAAGCATCAAGCTATTACTGATTTATTAGAATTTTGTGGCCAGCGCTACGTGAAGTTTCAATTCCAATTTTAATTGCAGAAAAAGTCTTTAAGTAGTAAGTTATTATAATTATGTATTTTTTCTACCTACCTTACGAACTATAAACGTTGATGTTAGCTATGCGTGAATGCTTTTAAGTCATTTTTTCTGTTGCACAAAAGTATGAAAAATTAAAAGCAAAGAAGTAATTCGAACGCAGCTCACGATTTGCAAGTATAATGGGGCAATTTCCTTGCCATTTCCTGGTGACTGCAAGCAATCCGACATCTTGTGGCTTACAGTCGCCACTTTTTGACGGTACACGAACGTCTACGCCACAGTGTTCTGTTTTCATACTTACATAATCGTATGGAACATGTTTTAAGAAGTGGTTATAAGTGTATTCATTATTTCCAGGTTAGGTATGTATTAAGTTTTTATATATAAATATATCCACATGCCTTCCCACTAGGGTCCCCGAAGGGGTAGGCAGAGGTGTATAGGTAATACCCATACACCCACTTTCCGTCAGAGATGGCGGATGGCAGAGTGACAGATGGCGTGTCCATCGCCGTTACTCAAGCACGACTATACATACATACACCTTTTAATTGCTTCTTAGACGTATGCAAGTTTCCTCTCGAGGTTTTCATTCACCGTAAAGCTCGTGGTTTGACTAATCAATGTACTTAAGTTCAGAAAAACTCATTGGTACAGTCGGGACTCGAACTTGCGATCTTTGTGTCGCAGGCAACTACTCGAACCATTTGGCCACCACGGATTTTGTTTATATACCAGAAATAAACCTATATTTAAAAACAATACTTTGTTCACATCCTAGACGAAATACATTGTAATAGATGCAGCTTACAAAATAAATACAAAGACGTACGAGTATGAATAGTCGTGCTTGAGAAATAGTGACGGACTCGCTTTCTGTCAAATTGACACGTAAATATATCTAAAGAGAAAAGGGGGTATTGTTACACTTGCTTGCGGGAATGTGTGAATACACAATATTTTAACAAAAAATAACAACAATGAAGCGATATTATAACATGTATCAGCAAAAATCTCTGTATATATTAGAAAAAGCCGCCAGTCATTCAAGCAGTCGCCCCAAACAAAAAGATTGCCAGTTCGAATCCCCAGTGTACCAAAGCGATTTTTCTGAACTTAATTACATTGATTAGTCACACCACGAGCTTTACGGTGAATGAAAATATCGAGAGGAAAACTGCATACGTTTGAAAAAATAATAATACGAAATATAGTGCTTGATTAACGGCAATGGACTCGCCATCACCACGGTGGCTCCTATAATATTATCTCCGCGGAAAGGGATTATGTGGGTACTACCTACATACCTCTGCCCTTTGTGAGAAAAGATAAAAAATAAAAATAAAGAGAGATAAGTATGAGAAACTTAAATTACAACACAATCTAGTTGACAAATATGTATTTTAGAGTGACTGCAACAGTGGATACGTAAGGGAACTTACTTTGTCGCTTGCATACAAAGGTCCCGAACCAAGCTAACAAAGGAAACCAAAACTAAGTTATATTGAGCAAGTTGCACCTTACGATGTTTTGCTCTGCAAGCCACTATGAATATGAAATACTCGGAGAGCAATTTAGTCACGTATCGTTAAAATGACTTTACAAACTCGTGCGATTCATTGTTTAAGCTATTTTATTTGGTTCAATAATAACGATGCAATATATCAAACACTTCTTATCTTTACAAAATTTAATTGCAGTAGTCCAACAAATAGTCTTGTCGTAGTAATAGTAGTGTAGGCTTTAATTTAGTAATGGGCAAGAAGTATGTCATTGAGCACCGAGATTTGAGTGGTGGTGAGTCTTAGTTAGATAGGTACAGGCGATTGTAATCTTAAGCGCCTATGGGCATTTGTGGTATTAGGGTATGCTATCATAGGGGAACCATTTATAACTATATATTTACTAGCTGTCCCGCCCAGCTTCGCCCGGGTGAAATTTCCTGAAACACGATCGCAGCGCCACCTATCGGGTGTGATGTAAGCTATCCTACCTTTCAAGTTTGATCAAACTGCACACGGTGTGCAAATTTGATTGTAATCTGTTAAGTTGCTTAGGAGCCCATCGCGGAATTGCAATTAAAATTACCATTAAAAAGGTTATAGTGAGTCAATCTTAAAAGATAGACACATGCTTTCGTGGACTTTTTTTTTAGAACTTTTAAAGAAGAACAATTCCCTGATACATGATATTTTCGTAACTTAAACCGTTTACGCAGCGCACGCAACGAAAGCTCTCAAAAAGGAAAAAAAAAACCCGTTCTTGCAACATTTTTCATTTATCCGTCGCTCCTATTAGTTGTAGCGTGATGTTATATAGCCTAAAGCCTACCTAGAGAAATGGACTATCCAACACAAAAATATTTTTTCAATTCTAACTAGTACTTCCTGAGATTAGCGCGTTCAAACAAACAAACAAACTCTTCAGCTTTATAATATTAGTATAGATACCTCTATAAGTTCGAGTTCTATTCTAGCTGTGATGACCGAGTATTTTAAGTTGTCACCTGCAACTCCACGACTTCATATTTCAGTCTATTAATTTACAATAACAACGATTAATAATATTTACAAAGAACAGTTGAAACTAACTACTTACAGATAAAATATTTGTCCCAAATCGGTATCCCGAGGCAACGTGCCAAGAAGACTAGCAGCATTGCCACGCTGGATAGCAATGCTGATTCTCTTAGCGAGATATGTTCCAGCCCGCCTGTCACGAGAGGTCTAGACTAGATGGCGCGAGACCTCTTTAAAAAGATGGTGAGCCTCAGGACCCCAAGACCCCAGAGTTTCAACCGCAAATGCAGCAAATATGTAACCTGACCCGAGGCAGGCATACTTGCGGCGCTTGAGGCACTCCTGCTGAGCAGCAGCGGTGCCGGCCGCCACCGATGTGTCAGGAAGACGGGAAGGACTTCTTATTCATTTACATTTTGCTACACTTAAGTAGGTACATGATATCTTTCATTCATTTCATTCATGATATCTTGTACTTTACGAAAAAAGCCGTCGTGAGAAATATCTCTAGTATTGCTGACACCTATAACCCATAGGCATGGTTAATATACCATCGAATTACGATAAGTGATTATAAAAATACGTACGAGTATATACCGGTGCAACATCATAACTTTACTCTTTATTTCGCCGTAGTTGGGTACATAATGAATTCATTTTCTTATTCTATCGCTACAAGGGCTATGACATTTTGATCGATTAAATAAAATGATCAAAATGTATTCTGTAGTAGGTACCTCCAATAACTTCCACGGAACAACGTTGCCGATGAACATTGAAAAGTTTTCTTGTTAAAAGTTCTCTATTGCGGAATGAGAATAATAATTCTTGAAATCACTCCCTTATTTAAAACATAACTCACTATAATCTGTCTATGGAATGTTCTTGTTGTCAATCTGGGCACGGGAAATTTAGAAAATTGTTTTATTAATATACTTCTACGTATAATAGAGTACGTAAGATTAGAATAATTTCCAATCTTTCATTAAAACACCTATAAAGAATGTATGCAAATACATGGAACTCAGTTAAACACCTTTGTATTTGATGGCTATTCATCACGTTTAAAATACTTTATACACTTTATACAGATAAGAATCTACAATTATGATTTTGTAGGCGACTACGTAAACTACTCAGCCACCACGGCTGTATAATATGTACTTACATTGTCAATGTAAGTACATATTGTACATTGCAAAAGCTTTCTTGAATGTTAATTTAATCATTTTATAGTTACTGAATATTCAAGACACTGTTGAAGAATAAAAAGATAATAAATTCAAGAAATTAGGCAAACTTTTGGGAACTTAATCATCGCGCCGCGATATCTGAGCTTTTCGAGACATCTAAAATTGCTAAAATTGTCGAGTAATCCCTTTCTTTCGCGGTAACTCATTTCCGAATGGTCCAGTAAAGTTTTTCAGAGTTCGGTTTTCATTTAAAAGATATTCTCTAAGATGTTGATTAATAATATACAGAGTGATCAGACAGTTTAATATTTTATTGGTGTAAGAGTTATTCTTATACTAGGTCCTAGTTACTAGACGAAGAAAATGTCGTGTATGAATAAAAACTCATTGGTATTTATATTATATCGGTCACATTATAAGCTTAAGTGCCCACTGTATCATTTCAAGCATCGGTAATAATAAGTGATAAAAATTATAAGTAATTAAAACCTTCAGACATAAAAAAACTTCTTAATGATACACAAAAACACACAGCCAAATTTATTGATGGACAAAACTTAAATAACCATATTTTTACTAATTTATGATATTTATGTATCTGCACATACATTCCACCCGACTCCAAAACAATTTTGATAACAAACGAACGAAACGAAACGAACTTAGAAGAGAAAGAGTTTAGTATACAGTACAAGAATATATTTTGTACTTTCTTTCTTCTTCTTTTATTCTTTTATTTTTATAGATATATAAATATCAATAACAATTTTGGAAATCTTAATACGTCTTTTACAATATTATAAACCACGGTAAGAACCGTTGGTAGCATTTGTTAATGACACCTCGAGCCGATAATACCAAATTTATGTGACCCATTATACAATCAGCGAACCATTAAGATAATGCTGAAGCTTGATTATTTTTTACAAAGAATTAAGTAACCAGGTCATGATAACCATTCATTACAAATTATTTTATTTATTATTTTCTAGTTGTAAAATTTTCAATTTTGTGAATCAAGTTCCCAACGCTCGTCTCATTTATCAGGAGGATGTTGTATTACTCCTGTCACACATAACACGCCAAGCGTGGCCCTGTCTGCCTTCAGACCTCGTGAAGACAACCGGAAAATTAGAAAGTAAACACTGACTTTCTGCACGCCGATTTTATAGCGAACCTTTATCGGGAAAATAAAACGTGAAGTCAACCGTTTGTTTGTTTTCAATGGCTGCAAATCGGGATAAAATGTTTCGTTAGATAATTACACAATAAAAGAAAAATTACGTAGAGACGTCTTTATTCAATTAAAAGAGACGAAGTACCGCAGGCGGTCCCAGGATATACCCTCGAGGCTTTGGAGACAAATTTCCCTGGAAACAAATGCGATTCAAATTCAGACAAATAGTCCCTGCGCGGAAGAAGTCGTTTACCAGGAAATTTGTCTATCACTCTTGGGCTCGGCAAAATTTGTTTTTTCCTTACTGTTGCGAAATATCGTGTACTAAATCTGACTTGATTATAAGTAACATCTGCTCGTATATTTCCGACAAATACTAAATCCACCATGGGTACATATCGTTATTGTTTTTCTATAATATATTTTCTTTTGTCGATTTTATTTGATTTGGTATTCATACTTGAGCACTTAAAATGTCATTCAGATAACAAAGGACTAGTTTTACTTTACTACTTTAATTTTAATTTTAATTTACTTTTCACAGATTTTTCCTTTAAAAATAAAAAAAAACAATAAAATATAAACATGCTATTTATATCCTTATTATTGTATATACAATATATAACTCGTGTTTGTAAAAAACACATCCACAATAAAAGGAGTTGCAAAAAATATGTACACCTAAATAGACTAAGTGCCCGGTCCATCGTCCTTCCTTTTGTCATTACTCTGTCCCCATCGCACTATGCACGAAAAGCTCTTCCCCTTTTTTGTTACTCAATTGTACGAAGCTCAGTGTTTTTCTTTATTTATGTACATTTGCTCTCCAAACCGTTACTTAGCCTGTTTCGATTTGTTTGATACCTGATACTTTATACATAAGTACTCTGATAATCATCGGTATACCAATATCAGTAATTAATACAAGGCTAAAAGCATTAAAATACAGTCATTCAATTAAAGCGTACGCGTTTTTTCTTCCATTTTTATTGTTGCATTAAAAACGCAATTATTGTTTAGAAAGTTAAATGCTAGAGAGTATATCAACTATTTACGGATTTCGTTCTATTTTAAAACTATTTAACTATCTGTACGATTGGTAATGGAATTAAGTTTAACGGTTATTGACGAGACATAATTATTATTGGTTATTTACGGAGAAAATATTGAAATTCCTTCGTTCCAGCCACTTATCCCAGCGAGCTTAATTTGAGAGCTCCTTTGATGGTACAGAAAGATGGAGCAGAAAATGATCCGCTTGTAGGAACGACCCATCTTTATGACGTTAAATTGGTTTTAGCCTCAAACCTGTTGAAGTAGTTAGAGACAAATTTAACGACTTTTCCTTCGAACAGTTATTTATAAAAATGCCATTCTCGTATATTTTTTAATATTAATCTGGTAAAAGTGGGCACAAATTATTTAAAATTTCATTTAATAACACTTATCTAGAATATTTTTCAGAATAATCAAGTCCATCGTTATATTATTGCACTAGTAATATTTTTCGTATTAATTTAATTTCTTTTTTATCTAAGTGACACTTAGCGCTTGATTAACTTTTTTCGTGTCAAAAATGGACGAAGATTTTGTGAAAACGTTTAATCGTTCTACGTATCATTATCATCATTAGCAAAATTACTTACACTTTTAACATTAGACACAAATTTTATTGCTTGTCACCAAAATCCCTTACAACATAGCTTTTCATCCAGATAGATCGTAGATACTGTTTTGTTTAAAAAATGGGTGAAAGCGTGAAAAGAACCGATGTGAGTCATCATCAGTCAAACGTCAAGAGGACCCGTGACTACACAACATTTTCCGATTGCCTGGCTTTTGGGGCAAACAAATAGATCACGATGTCGATACACCCGTACGGGATGAAACGTACGCTATTATTTGACTTGGAATACTTGCTTCAGGGAAAATGGCAGCAAATCGGCAATGAATAAAAATGGTTTTCTAGCTCTATAATATTTAGAGATGTGTTACTTTATTTAAAAAAAAAACCTGATAAATATGATTATTATTTGCATGCTTAGAAGGTTCTTAATAAAAAACATTTTAGAAGATGTTGCGTTTTCCACAAAGTACTATGTATAGAAGCTACGACAGATTTCTAATAGCACGGAATTCTAAACGAATTCTCACCCTTACACGTTATTCACATCAAAATGCAAATCTCAGGTAAGGCCTCCGACTCCATACTACAATTTAAGAGGCCGTATTGTGTTAGACAAAGAGTAATTAATGTAGCCACAGAGGCGGCACATCTCGAACTGTGATTGTTATCTCCGCACGCGTCAATGGACAGGCACGGAGGATTATCCATAAGCAATATGCCGCTGTTTGGACAAGCTATCGTTATCATCCGCACGCACCCTTATTTACTCTTTGCGAATTATCTGGATCATACAATTGGTGGCGTTGGTAATAGGATTTAGGACATCACATTTTTATATTTGTATTTAGCATAAGCTAAATGAAAGTTAATTAAATTAAAGAAGTTAAAGGTAATAACCACACTGATTCCAATAAAATAGCGTAAATAGATTTTTAAAATGCTTCATCGCTTTGTTTGAACTGTTAAATATGATACATACCTACATACAATTTGTTACATTATATAGTTTTAATATATTTAAACATGATATGTTAAATTATAATTATTTTGTGCGATCAATGTTTTTCTTATAAATATGTATAAATGTAACAATTGATGGTGATCAAAATAAATTAAACTTCAAAATTAAATCATGATTAACGAAATAGTATCGCCGTATGGCGCATTTAAAGCATTGCAGATTAAAATAGTCGAAATTCGGTTATCAAACTTACGTTATTTCATTGTTGCAGGGTTTGTGAGATGTTTTGTGCCAAGGTACAATATTATGTTGGGACACCATTTGTTGTGTGTCCGACTAGCATCGATTTAAAAATATTGTATTACTAACAACCTGGAACTATATTACTAATGCGGCAAGGCTCCTCTGGAGCCCAATGTCACCCTGCGAGCTGCGCAGCCGAACACTCCGGTGTACATATCCCGCCTGCATTACTCATGTAAGGCGGAGGACATAGAGGAATATGTGCACCGGAAGCTGAAATACAGGCCGAGAGTGCAGTTGCTGGAGTCGCGCCGCAATGTCAATTTCAAGGCGTTTGTTGTGCGCGTCCCGACCTGGCTACCTGCACCTCGCCATGGACTAGGGATTTTGGCCCCAGGGCGTGGTGTTCCGTCGCTTCCGCAGACAAGTGCCACACGAACACTCGAGGAAGTGATATTGTTATGATATATATATGTTAGTCTTGTAAGGTATTTATGTAATATAGCTATATATTTTAGGATAAGGTATATATTATATGGGCCCTTTAAATTGTAACATCTATTTAAATGTGTTGCCTGAAATAAACGATTATTATTATTATTCTTTATTTGAAATAAGTCTCATATATTACATTTTTAAATATATATATATAAAAAAACATATTTAAAAATATAAAATATAGGGGCCCACCGGTATCGGGATCAGGGTCCAAGGTACCGGTGGCTAGGGTCCCAGAGAAAGAAATCTCACAATACGTGCCGTTTCGAGCAGTACTGCTTTCTGCATCAGGCACTTGATCCAACTGTCTAACGAGAGCCTCTTGAGGTGTTGGTCGAGGCTCTTTGCCATTAGGCCATTGGCCGTTATTACTATCGGCACAATGATTGCAGAGTCCATATCCCACATGCTGACAATCTCGTGAGCCAAGTCCAAATATTTTATTTGTTTGTCTTTTTCGACTTTCACGAGATTCCCATCATGCGGGACAGTAATATCCACAATCATTGTGCGGCGCTCTAATCGATCTATCAGCACTATATCCGGCTTATTAGCGGTTATACACCTGTCTGTGATGATAGATCGATCCCAGTACAACGTGATTATTTTATTTATTATTATTATTATTATTATATTATTCAAATAAAGGGTTCATATTTATATAAAAACCTCATCATATATACAAAAATCATTTTCTTTTCATATTACACATAGAACTGTATGTATGTATTCATTCCTTAAATTGGGTTTGCTCGCACAGTGTATGGGGTAAATCTATTTTGCGACCGTCAAATAACTACGTCAGGAGTATCCCGCCAGTTTATGAAGCTACATACTACATTATCTAAACCGTAATTACATTTGATTCGACAGTAATTCTTTGTGCCACATTGTTCGGACTCTTTTGTCGTTTATTCGACGGAAAATGGTCGTGGACAAAAGATAGGTAACTGCAATATTATTGTTAGTGTGAGGTTGTTAGAATGAGTACACCTATATTTTCTTACTTAGGAACGAATTATTCTTATTTGTATCATTACGTCTCCCAGAATGGCCCTCAAAGGGTCAGGCATTTATTACCTACTAATATTAGGTGCCAACATAACCATGGCGGGACTATCCCTGCTTCTCAAGCACAACGATGCAAACGTCTATCAATAATACTTCTCAATCGTATGAAGGTCAATGTACTTAGGTTCCGAGAAGCTCAATGATATAGTTGGGATTCAAGCCTGAAATCTTTGCTTAGAAGGCGACAACTCAAACCACTTGGCCACCACGACTTTATTACAAATTATCGCTTATTAAATAATATGTTACTAAATTAACAGATAGCTAAGTATTTTTAAGCGAAGCTTGAAGAGTGTGGCACTCATTTTGTAATTTAATAACGAAGGTATTGAAGAAATTTTACGTTGCTAATAATAAACATATTTTTGTGAACAACCAGGCGAACAATCTTCACAAAATATTATTCCGGTTTGTAGAGGTAGCGTGTCAGCTATTTGACTGCAGCGATGCTCAATGACCTGCAAAATAAGACTGTGATGGCTACACCTTTGTACAAAATTGGATTTCACAAGCATATATACGTTACAAATATTATCTTCGTAATTGTAGATAACATTATATAATCCCCATCGCACTTATTGCAGCAGTCACAGTATATTCGAGTTTCCTTATCTCGGTTAATCTGAAGAAGAAGAAGATTTACGTTTTTCATAAGCATTACGTAAATATGTAGATAGTTATATTATATGAGTGGCCATTGAACGTGGAATTTTTTTATTCTTTTTCAATTTAATTAAAATGAATTGCCTTTTTGCGTGATGTTCCCAAAATTATTATGTTGAGAATGAAACTCTGAGGCATCTAACGCCGACTAAGTAACAGACAGAAAATGTATTCAATTAATAATACATAAATTCAATATACTTAATTAGCATTAATAGTCCCATTGAATAATTGATTAAGATATACAGTACTATACACCTACCCAAACTGATCAATAACATCTATTATTCGTAACGATAACATTTCAAAGTGAAGAGAGTTCAATCCCAAACATTTTGATAACCGCAAATACGTGTTCACTGTACAAGGGTATGGGTCCTCTTGTAACCACAAGACAATGACAGCAATATACCAAGTTCCAAAACTTCACTCCGTTTGACCTACCTTCGTCAGCTTTTAAACGTAGGGTTGCTATCGACACTTTTAGGGTGCTCTGTTTATAGATGGATGGTACATTTATATGTAACCTTACCTTATAAACAGTTTTCATAGTGAGACTATTTTTACGTTAGGTAAGTACATAAGTAAGTCTTTAGTATCTGGGTGCTGCAGTATTTCTTTAGCTTAGGTAACTTAAGTTTTTATTAAGTATGTGCAGTTCAATAAGTATTCGCTGTGTCCCTTACGTTGAATAAAATATTTAGATTTTGATTGCTTGACAGTAAAGGAAAATAAAAGAAAGAGGAGAAGCTCACAGAAATGTAAAGACGTATGTTATGGTTGTTAAACGATCACGCTAGGACGTCTGAAAGGAATTGATCGTTTTTTTTGTATTGTCTCTCGTAGCGTGAGTTCCTGGAACTTTTGCTACTTAACCGGTCAATGGCGAGACCTAGGCCTCCAGCCAGGGGAATTGATCGAAATTAGGCACAGACTTATATATACAGAGTTTATGCAGGAATATGACAAAACTTTCCTCAAACAAAATCTTATTGCGTGAAATTTAATTAGTTTAATAGACTACTATTAACATACATACATACATATCATCACGTCAAGTCCCTAACGGGGTAGGCAGAGAGTATAGAGCGCCAGTTATCTCTAGACTTACATACCTCTTTTGCTTCATCCATATTCATTAGTCTCTTCATACATGCTCGTCGGTTTTGAGTACTCTTAACGTTCCCGTCCTTGAGAGTCCGATCGATTTGATCCAGGTAGTTGGAACGTGACCTTCCTCTGCCTCTTCTTGCACACACTTTTGCTTTGTATATCTGTTTCGTCAATCTTTCTTCACTCATCCTTTCTATGTTCCTCTACCATTAAGCTAATTAAATTTCACGTGGGTGAAACCACGGGGCACAGTTTTGATCGTTATATTTAAAATAAATCTGAAAACTTTGGTCACGTAGAACAATAACATTACAATCCTGAATGGTTACCGTTTAATTTGTCACCATTTATCAGCGCGAGACAGTGTTATCTCTGCGGGACCAACCTCCGCAGCCTAAAGCGATCGTTGTGTTTCTCTTCACTGGATTATATTAATAACATGCCACTCGAGTGTTCTCTATGACTTTGTCTATATCTGAAACTGAGAAACAAGCCCCTTTAAAAATTACTACTATAAGATAGAGCACTACACAAATAGGCGTGGTGGCCGAGTGGTTCGAGCAGTTGCCTGCGACGCAAAGGTCGCAAGTTCGAATTCCGTCTGTACCAATAAGTTTTTCTGAACTTAAGTACAGTGATTAGTCACACCACGAGCTTTACGGTGAAGGAAAACATCGAGAGGAAACCTGCATACGTCTAAGAAGAAATTCAAAAGGCGTATGTATAGTCGTGCTTGAGTAACGGCGATGGACTCGCCATCCGTCACGTTACACCTATCAATATACCTCTGGCGGAAAGTGGGTGTGTGGGTATTACCTATACACCTTCTGCTCATTCCCTTCGGGGACCCTTGTGGGAAGGCTTTTTTTTATTTTTTTTGGTATTGTCTCTCGTAGCGTGAGTTCCGGGAACTTTTGCTACTTAACCGGTCAATGGCGAGACCTAGGCCTCCAGCCAGGCACTTTATTTTTAAGCAACACAGCTAAGGGCACCCCCTGTGGGGTACGAACCTCGGCTTAGGGCGTTGCTGGATCGCGAGCAAGGGAGCTGAGCTGGACTGGTAATTTTATTTAAATATTATTTGGGGGCGGGATTTGCGCGTCTGGCTCGGCGCGGGCCGGCGTTTGCGGCGGAGGTCGGGGGGGAACATTACGAAGTCGTGAGGATATATTATTATATTATATAGAGCACTGATATCACGTGTTGTCTACAAGATTTAAGTACTCATGTATGACAGTTAAGATTACTGGGCCTTAGGACATCGAGTACCCGTTGCTCCATACCTACCAATGAGGTTTTCTAAAGTAGACTACATTAATTATCTTTAACTGTGAATGAAAACGTGGAAAAACATGCGTATGTCCATAAGAGACGAGAGAGAGAAATGTGCCCGAGAGATGGCCACAGACTCGCTTACAAAGTCATTTACAACTCAATTTGTATGTATCTCCGGCGGAAAGAGATTGTTGTAATAGCTTTGTCTACCTCTCCCTTCACACCTTTATGGGATGGCGGCTTAAAAATGATTTCATAGAATTGGTTCAATAGGGTCTCATTCAAATAACCTGTGTTTGTTTCTGACAGACAAAAACGCGCAGCGGCGAGCAGTCATCGTGCCTTTCTATAAAGGAAAGGGATCAAGAATAGACTGCTCAAAATAGAGAGCCATCAGCTTTGTCCAGCTTAGCTAATAAGGTAAGGTATACACGAAGACCTTGTCAATAAGAATACAAGATTGATTTGAACGATTTCTCTGGGAATCCCAGTGGATTTAGACCAGGAAGAGGATAGATGGATCAATCCTCGCTTCGCGGAATCGTGTGAAATTTTTTGGATGTTACACACAGTGTTCTGTGCTTTCGTCAACTTCATATCGTGTGAAAGGAACTCTATGACGTGTTGCGTTGCCTGGATATGAGGTGAGCAGGAAGATAAGGAACTCCTTACTGCCGTGAAATTACTAAATATTGATAGCAGGGTGTACAGGGTGTACAAGGTGTACAGGGTGCAGGGGATGTCCATGAATATCTTTAACGCGCGGTTGCAATAATGAAATAACACATTTGTGTTCAATGGTTTTCCATGAACTAGAATATTGCATAACATTATGGTTTAATTTATTGTGCGTTATAAATACTAAATGTGTTCCAGCTGCATTGAGGGAAATCATTATAGTACAATTTGTCGTTCCAGCCCATAAATTCATTTTGCTGATTAATTTATTAAGAGACCGCAGTGCACCAATTATTGATAGCGGTGAAATTTTGGAAGTTATACAAGTTTTTTACATAATTTCGATACTTCAAATTGGATTTGTCAGGCCTGTCATATCATATTAAGTTTACTATTGTAATTATTTTATATTCAGAAATAGGTACAAGTGCTTATTTACTTAAGAGAGGTAGGGCATAACGGGTTTACCGTTCGAATTTGGAGCTTCCCGACTGGGGCAGGACCTCCACCTTATAGAAGTCCGTAGCCAAATAACTCATTTTTTGTGTTGTGTTCCTAGGCGGTGAATAAGGTTTCCAGTAATTAGCTCCTTGGGGAGGGGGGAGGATTGTTGTGTTGTTGAACATTGTGTTGGAAGCAGAAGGATTAAACCCATTTTGCTGCCACTATAACTCTCCGAACACAGAGTGGCAACGCGCAAGTGATACTTCGGTATCGTGAGTGTAAATAGGCTACGGTAACCGTTTCCCATCAGGTGGGCCGTATGCTTGTTTGCCACTCTTGTTGTATAAAAAAATTTATATGTATATATTCATGTCTTCCTACTAGCCTTTCTCCGGAGATAGATTTAGGTGCCAACGTGAAAGAGGGCGTGTCCGTCGTCGTGTCTCAAGCACGACTATGATGTCGTTACTACAAACCTTTACGTACGTATATATCTGGAGCGTAAGTATGAGCTCAGGGTAAAGTAGATGGAACTAGCCTGCGCGGTAGATCTCCCATGAGGTGGACTGACCAAATCAAGACGGCTACAAATTGCCCTCTGCACGAAAGCACCAGACGCGCGGCTGTGCGAGAAGAATGGCGCCATGTGGTCAGGCTTGCCACACAAGAAACGACAGCCACGACCACTCTGCCAAGAGTATAACGACAAAGAAGAAGAAGAAGTATGAGTGTGAAAATATTAAGAAGAAACCTATACAAGTTTTTTCTGGCGGGTTATGTGATTAATCACTGTTCTTTTCTGAAAAAATACTTGGTACAGTCGGGGCAACGAGAACCACTCACTCGGTCACGAGTAAGAAACGAGAACAAATTCGGTATTTTGATACTTCGTTTCTCTTATATGTAGTTGCACCAATAGTACTTAATAAAATCGAACCAAAACATATTTATGCTATTTTGTATCATATCCGACCATCTAGACACGGCAGTGCCGGTCGCACTGTATTCGGAGTTCGGAATTTAAATACACTCAGTTTTGAATGAATCGCAAAAATAAAATTGGATGACAGAAAGCACTCCATATGATAATCGAATGAAAAAAACTGCTCGAATCAGATCCAAACCGTATTTATGGGTTTGACATCCGGCTGCGGACTGCAACTGGCTTTATCTCAAATTTTAATAATTTTGACATCATTTCAACAAATATCTACCCATTCTTCTAAATAATAATGATATGCTTTTGGTACTTCACTTTTTGATGCTATTTAATCTAATATACAGTACTTCAAGTGTGACTGAAGAGTTCATTCATACTGAATAATGTTTTATTTAAAAGCTTAAGACCATTATAATGCAGTTTGTCTTTTCGAGATGAATACCTCATCGATCATTAGTTATCCCCGGATCATTATTTCACAACTTACATAATAAACATCTTCTGGTTACACACGTTTCCGTCCTCACCTAAGCAGTCCTACGCAGCCAGGAGCTTTGACATTTTGACCAGACGGTCCACTGGATAAAATTGATAGAAAAGGGCTATAAGAATGCAAACAAATTACAGTATCTGAATCATTGTTACTTAAGGGGCACGCAAATAAATAAGGAAAACAAGCCAATAACAGCAAAGTGAAAAACATCATAGGGGCTGGGCTAACTAAATCAATTTGCTGGATGGCGGTCGCTACCCGTGCACTAATTGATTTACTTTGCAACGGGATACCTGCCTCAATTAAAAACCCTATCCTTTAATTGACAATAACTGGAGTCCGTAAACCGAGTGGCAATAAATAAATAAACCATCAGGCGTTTCATTATCATTTCATCTTAATTTATGGGTTTATGTCATGAATTTCAGATTTTTAGTTTTTAAAGTAACGCTCCTTCGCCTTATTGAACATTATGGCTTGTCTGTCAAGTCTCGCAATCTGTCACGATGGTATATATCGCAGACAACTATAGTCTAATCCCTGCCGGTATGTGTCACATAGTAACTTAAATTCTCAGATATTGCTTCGCCAACAGAATATGGTAACCACTTGCCATCAAGCGGTCCGTATGCTTGTTTGCCATCTTTATAACAAGTATACTTTAAGACAATCTTGAGGGATGTAGTACCCATAAACATACAATTATTGTTGTTTGCATGGTTTTATTGGCTCCGGTATCTGGCTGACTGTATGTCTATATAATATTTTTTTTTTTAGAATACTACATTTATATTTTTTACAACATTTACATTATAGTTACAACCTCTTATGTGCTAAGCTGACACAGCTAAGGTCACCCCCTGTCGGGTACGGACCTCGCCTGTGCTGGCACCATTTAACTGAAGTGCAATTAAACAGTTTTAATATCCGAGCAGCACTCTGTTGTTACCTACTTGTAATTTTTTAAATAATTCTTCGTTTTTGGTAGGTGAAAGTAAATTTATTTAAATATGAATGCTCATTCACTGCTTAAAGCTTTTAAGTCAACAAATACACTACCCATTTGCATCAAAGTGCATATTCGTTGGTAACTAAAATAGCTTTGAATCAGAGACCGTTCAAAAATATGGCTGGTTCCTCTATATATTTTACGAGTAAACTGAGCTTTGATTTGCAGGCGCTCTTTCAAAGTCGGCGTAAAATTTGTCTCGCCACATTCGCTTCGTACTTTGGTCAATATATAGTATGGCCAACCGATGTTACAAACATACACATTAGTAGAACTACCAGAAGTTACGTTTATAAGTATGTAATATTCTTACGATGCCTTTCACTGAGATAATATAAAGTGGATGTCGTGGCAGACGGTAGTGGTAGGCACAGGACTTTTAATATAATATATAGGCAGTATTTATGTTTGTGTGCACACAAACATACATTACATATCATCACACCATGATGGTCAGATGGATATTACCTTGTAATAATCATACATATATATTATAGTCCTACTAAAAATGTTATGTAGGTAGGAAATCAATACACCAAAACCACCAGCAAGAAAAACTTTAAAATGTTGCACCCTTGCACCCTTGCGCTAATATTATAACATCAAAATCATATCAATCATAAGCAATAGCCCTGCAAAACAACGCTTATTAATGATAAAGCCATGTGTCAAATGTTAAAGCATCTGCAATTTTGCGAGCGGCGTACTGTCAAAACTCGCAAGATAAGTCAACAAAAAATTAAAAACCTTATCAATTAATAACTCGTCCAAAGTATTTCAGTTTTAAAGTGTTATTTGGATGACTTGAAACAAATTACCGGGTGCAAGATGAGAATTTGTGAGCCGGGTATTAGGGCAAACATAACGGAAATGAGACATGAATTGCGGTCCGACCGGTCGATAGCTGCCTTCGTAAAACTATCGTCCTTAACCAAAACGTACGGCTAGAACGCCAGCATGGATAAAAATATGAATATTTATCGATCGATGCAAAAACTCTTTCTTATAAAAGCGTTTCGAAAATTTTTCTTTTACTCTGTCGCTTATTTAAATTTAGAACGATTTCAGAGGTACCTGCCTTTATTAAGCCACTTAAATCTAAATACCTTAAATAATTATTACTCCGTATGCCGAAACTAAAGGATGCAGTTTCAATCCCCACTGACGGCTGATTTATCTATTGCAATGTAGAGTAGTACCTACAACAGATTAACTTTTTTGGAATCTAGGTCTATTTATGTGTCAATCCTCAATTATTATTGACATTATTACTCATAGTAAATTGAATATATAATCTGCATTTGAACTAGTTCCTGAGACTAAAATTTCTCATAAGAGAAACTAAACCTTCTTGACACTTTCTTGACAGGAAACTAGTTTATTTATCTAGTTATGATATTACGTACAGTAATGCGAACAGAAGAGAAGAAGATTACTTGTGCATTCAAGAATCAGGGGTGGCATCGATTGGTAAGGGCAAGACAAACAACCAAATCTAACCAGACAAAGTAGTCTTACTGATAAATTACTCCTGTTAGCAACTCCATTGATTCTTAAAGAAAAAATATTGTACGGGAAAATCATCAGTAAGCCCGTAAAGGGCGGATATATCTTACTGTCGAAATTCCTGCCATCGGCGCACGGATCATTTAACACTTGATTTGATTAACGATAGAAGAAATTCCGGTGGCGAGGTAAACTTAACATGTTTCAGAGAGTCGTATTCGGTAATCTATTTATAGGAGATATCCTTGAGTAAGTCGGACTTTTGGTGATCCAAGGTACTTTAGTGCTGTCCAGTTATAAGGGTAACATAATATAAAAAAAAAACTATGTTTAGTAAATAATTGTTCTCGTCGTGAAAGTCAGTAAGTGTGTAGTATAAAAATAATTACAACTCGATTATAGTATATTCGATATAATAAGCTTGTGTCCATGTATGTATCATAAGCTTAATCACTCATTGTGGTACCTTACAGTACTTGTAATACGAGCAAAAAACTAACAGCGGTCTGACACACAAGATTATTCTGATTTGTTTTCCAGGCATGACGTCATTCGAAACGCCATCGTGATCACACTTTCGAATCAAATTTGAATTATAATTTGAAAACGCAAAATATACCTATAACGCAAATGTACAATCTACAAAAATATATATTATTATATAATATGTTTTTTTTTTATTTTGTCAACTAGACTATAATTTATAATAATAATAATAATATAATATACCCTCACGCCTTCCCACAAGGGTCCCCGAAGGGGTAGACAGAGGTGTATAGGTAATACCCACACACCCACTTTCCGCCAGAGGTATATTAGGTGCCAACGTGACAGATGGCGAGTCCATCGCCGTTACTCAAGCACGACTATACATATGCCTTTTGAATTTCTTCTCAGACGTATGCAG